>OMNW01023845.1:15715-33251 GCA_900303245.1 Selene dorsalis
TTAACGTGACTTTTTTTTTTTTTTTTTAAGTAGATAACATTACACCCAGCTGTGTGTACTAAGGTTTTGAAGAGGTTTGAGTGCACTGTGTGTCTGTGCTTGCTCAGGGGGAATGTCGAGTCTCTATAGTCTAGACCTGCTCTAAGGTGCCCTGAGATCATTTTCTGATGTGATTCAGTGCAATATCAACAAAACTGGATCGAACTGATTATCTGAGAAGGGGGACACACATCTCAAAGTAACTAACTGAGGGTGCTATCTCTGAAATCACCATGTTCAATTAGTGAACATCTATTTAGCTCCATGTTGTGCACCACAACAGTTTTGGTCTATTCAACCAAGCCGATCACTAGATCATCTCAATGTTAACAGCTCAATGTTATGAATTGATTTTGAGATATTTTCAGGTGATGGGTCAAGACCAAAGTTCAATAGGTGTGTTCTAGCTGTCTGCATAACTGGAAATGCAAATTTGTGAGAAAGTAAATAACATTTTTGCATTTTTCCACTGTTTCCCACACAAGTTTGCACGTAGGATGGAAAGTTGTGCAGCTGAGTTGCGACTGTCACATGGTATTTCACACTTTTTTTTTTTTTACCATCCATTGCTGTACATATGAAAACATGCTTACAGATTCTTGAAACTTGAGATGTGTGATCCATTATGTTAAACATTAAGTCTGCATAAAGTTGTTTTTTTTTTGTTTTTTTTGGTCAGCTGCATGGTAATGTAGTCTGAAGTCAAAAACAGGAGTCTGAGTATTTGTAAAAAGTGCATCAGAGATTTAAAGTATGGAAACAGAAATGGATTTACATCATTTGAAATCATCTAAAATTAGCAGGGAAAAGTGTGATAGCTCTTCAGTAGCCTCAAATCACTGAAGGCAGCCCTTCCCCTCTGACAGAGACTGCATACATTCAGTGTTTAGCCAGGTTCATGGTCAGTCACACACACTTGTTTGTTTCTTCTTCTTTTTTTTGCGGCAGTAGAACTAGTATCATACTTTATTCCACTTTCACAGGAGCAGGGAATTAGGAGATGAGGGTTATCCATTCTGACTCTTCTCACTTTGTCTGAAAGCTTTTGTGGTACGCATGAGTGCAACACACTACTGCTGCTCAGCCTCGGAAGGCCAAATGATGTACTTACACTTGCTGCAAAAAACAGTTAATTGTATCATTAATTTTTCCTTGTAATCTAATCCAATTATTTACAATAATACAAAAGAGAACAAAGCAGCAAATCCCCACAGTGGAGGCTGGATCAAGAGTTTGGCAATGTTGCTTAAATAAATAACCTAAATGATAAATTTATTATCAGAACAGATGTCGATTTAGTTTCTGCTGATTTACAAGTTGTTTCACAAATAATACTAATGCATACTACCAATTTCACAAGAACCTGGGGGGGCTGATCAGTGGTTTAGAAAAAATAACCCTTAACTAATTAACATAAATACAAAGCTCCTAATAAAAACTGCAGCAGGAAGAAGGCCTGAAGGAAAGATTTCAGTTTGGTCCACACTGGTGATCATTAGTAAAGTAGCACAGATATTAAGTGTTACAACAATGCACGTTTGGCAACAGACAGTGTAAACTTGCCTCTGTATGGCACAGCTTCGATGGAATTATTACTAAGGACTTGGTGACCATGATCAGTGCACACACATTTGGACCTAAAGCACTAAAGAGAGTGCAGTACCTGGATCATCACCATAAAGAAATGGCAGGCACCGTTACTTATGAGGCAGTGATGATGTATAATTTCAGGCTGTCCCGTCCGAGGTCCATGAAAACTAAGTGACTGTCTGGCTGAAGGACTTTGTAATCACTAAGTAGTGAGCAGGGGAAAAGGAAGCATAAAAGCAGGGATTTGCTCTTACAGCAACGGATCAGCAGCTGGTGAGTGGATGTGGTCAGAAAACAATCAAAATACAATCAGTACTTTAAGTATTAGGAAAGTAAGTCAGCTCAGAAGAAGAAGAAGAAGTTGAAATTAGCATCAGAAAATGAATCTAAGTCCAACACGCCTTCCCTTCAAACTTTTCATTATGCCTGTGAAAAACAAACCACAATAAACCATGCGAATATCCAAGTAACTAACACCAACTTTGGCTCAGAGTCCCAATACTTTCATTATCGACTGTGTATGTACACTTCAAAGAGTTATAGTATATGTACAGTGATAGATATGAAATGATACAGCGACAACTTTTTGCAAGAAAAACTTCCAGTCACAGTGACTGTCCATTAGGCTTGTGCTGCTGACTTGCAACCAGAAATCTATCCATAACTGAAGACACAAATGCAGATTGTTGTTGTTGTTGTTTTTTCCCTGCCGATATTAAGGAATCAACATTGTTAACCAGGCTCATTAAAGCTGAACAGATGAAAAGTGGGAAAATGTTGCCTGGTCTGGTAAATCTGAATTTCTGCTGAGCCAGCAGATGGTGTCGATGGAACGAACCCATGGACCCAACCTGCCTTGTGTCAGTCCAGTCCGTCCAGGCTGGTGCTGCTGCTGAAATGGCGCAGGGAACGTTTTTTGTTTGGCACAGGTTGGGCCCTTCATACCATATCAATCATGGTCTGACTGCCACATCCTATCTTCCTTTATGGCCACAGTTTACCATCTTCTAATGGTTACAAGCTGTTGCTGCAGACAAACTTATAATTTCATGATCACAGCAACCTGCTGCTATATAGATATTTGAAATGACTGACGACAGAGCCTCTGCCATCCCTTGTTTGGCACGTAAACCTTCCTGCTGTTCTAGCCTGCTACAAAGGCCCGAGACAAACAGTGGCATGAAAAAGTAAGTGAACTATTTGAAATTAATTACCTGCAATGATGTATCTTCATCAAACTTACAACAACACAATCTATTTTTACTAATAAGACACAAGTCGTTGTGTTAAGATTATTCATATTGAGTCAGTGAAACCAAATCGTAGGTTTGGGACAAAGATACTCATAAAAAGATTCAACACCCTGACTCCTAAGACTCAGGATGAAGCATAGCTGAGGCATCCTGCTAAGATGACTCCAAAGACACAACACAGAATCATTAGCAACGTAGCAAAGAGTCTCAATTGAATCCTTAAAGGCATCAGTGGAGCTGGTGAACATCTCTGCTCATGAGTCATGGAGCACGCTGACCTGAAACTGACACCACAGTGGAAGCTCTCTCTCCAAAAGCCACCAATGCACCTGCAGTTTTTCAAAGACCAGCTTGACTCACATAACGCAACTGAACACACACCAGACATCCTGAACATAATGTCTGAGCTCTTTGCGGAACAGCTCTGATCAGCAGCTGCTGCAGGAGCTGGTTTAAGATTACTGCTCCCAATTAAGGTTCACTCCGTTAATAAATCCATGAGTGTGTTTGTCTACACTGAGATAAAGATCAGATCACGTTTCATCAGCAATTAGCAGGAGAACAGTTCACATACTTTTTCCTGCCACTGTATGAGCAACCATCCTCTCCACACACCTCACTGTGTGACACATTAGTCGCTACTGTGGCTGCACAGACATGTACAGAGTCTGCCATCCGCAGTTTTTATAGAGTAAAATAAAGTATCTGATGAGGTGCATGGGTAAATTAAGAGTGATAATCCTGAGTGACACTCATAAGCTTGAGCTGGCTTTAGACCGCACCCATAAGTGACACAAAGGTAGTGAAAATGTGAATTACAACATGTGTTTAAACAGCCATCACCAGCAGCTAAGGCAGAAACAGCTTCTTGACCTTGTTCAGACACAGTGCGGGAGCAACAGCCATGGCTTCATTATGTTTGCCTCTTTCATTTCTCTTTTATGATTTCTTCATATTTGGGTGGAGGATCACTGTATGAAGGTGCTGAGGTCTCATCTCCGCTTTCCAGGTGTCCTGTTACCTCTTCATAAGATGGAGGTGGTGTGGCACCGGAGAGCCGCGAGGCCACTGACATGGAGGAGTCCTGGACGTACAGGGTGTGAGTGTTCTGCCGGTTGAGGCCGTGGGAGTCCAAGTGGGAACCTCCTCCTCTCTCAGCACCACTCACTACCACGGTTGGGTGTGAGTTGGACTCCGCCTGTGAGCTTTCGTTGTGTGACACAGTTTCCCGGTAAACCAGAATGCGTGGCAGGCTGCGGGTGCTGCGGTTGTTGGCCAGGTAGCGGTTCTGGGTGTAGGCGGGCCGTCGACGGGTGGCCTTCTGAAGCTGGCATCTCCACAGGAGGAAGAGGCCGATGATGATGAGCAGGCCAACCCCGAGCAGCGGAACCACCATGTACACGGTGTCGGCACGCTCAGAGCGTCCCTCACCGTTGCCGCTCACTGTGTAGGCACTGCGAGTTTTCCAGAACTCCATCTGGCAGGAGGAGATGTTTAAGGTTTTAAGACTATTAAATCAAAGCCAGACAAAAACTGAAACTGACATAAAAATCATGGTTCTGGACAAATGTCTGATCTTATGCATGCATGTATTTTGCATGGGGTATTTCTTGAAGACAGATTACCATGGAAACCAGGGTTGTATGCAGTGAATTCTGTTTCATAAAGGAGGTTTAAATAAGTCTGGACAAGGAATCGGATCCTTCTAGTCCGGGTCATTTTCTGACAGGATGAGGAAATGTTTTCTCTGATGTCATACAGAGTATTAATGTTGGATGCACAACAACAACTTTGACTCATTCAGTGGCCTGGTATTAAGAAAAAAAAACATTTTCTGACTCATTTTGTTTCATTAAATACAATTAAAATGTTGAAATGAGACATCGCATGGACTTTTTGTGACTTTGAAAACAGTGCTGGTGTCAAATTTTAGCAAGGCGGGTGGAGTGGAGTATACCAACTTTATTAGTCACGACATACA
Organism: Selene dorsalis; assembly: GCA_900303245.1. Taxonomy (NCBI): domain Eukaryota; kingdom Metazoa; phylum Chordata; class Actinopteri; order Carangiformes; family Carangidae; genus Selene; species Selene dorsalis. Next base: position 20,579 of record OMNW01023845.1, read on the forward strand.
TTTTTGTTTTGAAAAGATCAGGTATTTGTTGGCCCTGCGCGGGTATGGGACCAGTTTTAGAATAACAGACTGTTCTCGTACAAATCCAAGTCTGGGCCCAGACACAAATTTGAAATCTGGTCTAATCTCTCTCTCTGATCACATTATGTAAATATAGACTGGGTATCTGGTAGTAAAGATGTTCATTCTTTTTCCAGTATAGAAGTTCTTGGTAGCACTGATTCACTACCACTTTAATTTATGGAGGAGTTGATGAACACACACGTTGTGCTGTAAAACATCGGCTCACCGTTCTTTCTTTGTTTTCAAAGACTTCGTTGGCCTCTTCGAAGCTGCAGCTCTCTTCACCACACTCTCTCTCAATATTGCCCTGCCTCACCTCCTCAAACAAGCCGTTGGCTCGAGGGAAGCGCTTTAGGACAGAATGAGCATCCTTCCCATCGAGGAAGGCTGCAACACAGAAATGAAAGTAAATCCAAAGCTCAAGGAGACCATACCAGGAATACTCATCATCAGTCACTTGAGATATCTGGTATAAAACACATTCAAAGACACGTCTGCCTTGTGTGTGTGTATGTCTCCAAGTGCTTTGAAAAGGGTTTGGTCAATTGGAAATTAAGTCAAGGCACATTTTTTGCGTGATAACTCAGGGGTCATCACACAAGTGTTATCTGCTGATGAGGTCAAAGACGAAGCAGAATTCATTGTCGTCTCTGTGACACTCGGCATCAACTTTGTCAGTTTCATGCTCAAACTCGGCTCCACATTTTTCACCATGTATCCTGGTTTTAACTTGGATCAGAAAACTGGTTGTGGTTTTGAGCAGTTTATCTTTGATGCATTTCTGTACTTGGTTGGCAGAGACGAATGTCATTACAGAGATTATTTTTAAAAAACAGTTTAACATACTTACTCATTCTTTTCTCAAGACTTTTAATTAGCTATATTTAAAAGTGATATGATTATGATATTTATGAACAAATCTGATCAAAGCAAATAGATGTGTGTGGTTTGTGCTCACCTGCGGCCATGCTCCTGCCCTGCTATTCACACACTAACACAGTTCTGACCTGCAAGGAGAGCACAGCACAACATGATTGACAGAATTATTCAACAAGGAAAATGGGTCACTGCCGAGGAGATTCATGCTTCCTGTCTGAGTTCCTACCTGACATGCTCCATAAGAGACTTCAATAGGCATTTTCATCTCCACTGGGTTACAATAATGATTAATTTCCTTGTAGCAACACTACATACAACCAGTTGCCTACACGCTGATATTGCAGCAGCACAACAACCTTAGTGTTGTATTCCTCTGTCATTCAGACTAGTTTTGGGTTACATCTCTCTTCATCTAGAATGATATAGAATATGAACTATTTATGGGAAATGTTCTCATAATTTTGTCAAAGTGATCGTAAACATTGACCTGTCACCAGAATCTAACCAGCTGATCCCCTTGAATTCCACTGAAACGCTCCTAAGATATTGTGTTTACAAGGCCAAGACTGGGATTGCTGAAGTGACAGTGACCTCATAATCACGTTTAGTGACGTCACCATGACCCTGACCCTTCACCTTTAAGCACCAAAATCTGACCAGTTCACCCTAGAGTCATGTGTTATTGACATATCACATTCACAAGGCCAAACCTAAACTGTGTTTTCTGAGATCACTGTGACCTTGACCTTTGATCTCCAACAATCAGTTCATCACTGAGTCCAAACAAGAGGTATTGCGTTCGTGAGAATGGGCGGATGAAGGGTCAGTCAGAAGGCCAGGCAGATGCCAAACCGAAAACCATGTATGCAAATATATATATTTTTTTTATCAAGTTACACACACACACAGAAAGGGGCTACTAACTAATTAGAAAATACATTACAAACCAACCAATCAGAATACAGCTACATCAGGATTTCCTGTCCCTCTTTCACTGTAATAAAGGCATTAAAACCACAAAATACATTAAAAAAACACAAAAAACTAAGGTCTTTTTTTCAGACTATTGATTCAAATCAAATAAGTGTCAATCAAACTCAACACAGCCAAGACAATGTTGAAAGACCATTAGAGATAATCAGATATCTACCTCAGAGCAACATGGTATCGCTGACACAGATCACGATTACACAGACTATTAAGCCTCAGCTGCTGTACATGTGAGGTCTCTTAAAATAAAACTGATGTAGTCCCATGTGGCCACTTAAGGGCCATTTGTCTCAGTAGAGAAATTGGCCTTCTCTTGCTCAGAGAAAACCACGTTAAGCACATATGTTTCAAAACACAGAGCAGCTCAGCTTGAGGAGTGGGTGTGAAGAGTTTAAGCAGCAAGCAATAACGGCACGCTTAAATTAGATGAAGTGGGCTGTTGTTGCATCACTCATCATGCTGGGTTCAAGTATATGCAAATGGATTTTTTGGAAGTAAACAAAAAATGTCTGTAAGGAAGGAAGTAAAAGTATGTGATGAGAATTGAACACCTGTAGTGATAGTGAAAAATTTCCACTTCAAGGTTTTTGTTTGAGTCTGGGTGATTCATGCTTTGAGTGACGATGTCAAATCCACTGAACAGACGTGTTGCTTTTACTCACACATCTTCCTGTCGTGCACTTTTCAGGACACATGGGTCTTTTATCAGATCCACAAGATGTTGCATCTGTGTCACTCTTTTCTTTAGTATCATCCATGTAATTATTTTGGGTAACTGAGTGACCTCAGCTCTGGTCGGTCTGACATATGTTTTCTGGGAATCAGATAAGAGTTTTACTAAATGCGTGCCACTCGTTCAGCCCCACACCATAGGATACTATAAATATAGCCTAGCTGGAGAAGAGGATGGGGTGGAGGGTTTCCATAGCAACAGAGACAGAGATAGGGGAGGCCCTGAATTCAACCTGAATAATTAGGAGACAGGGAGGCAACAGTTTTATGGTGAGTGTGGATTATAAAAAAAAAGAAATGTTGTTGTTAAAGTAGTCTCTGCACTGACATTTAAGACAGATTGAGGTAAAGCGAGCACACATGAAACACATTCACACACACACACACACACACACACACACAAAATGGTCTTCATCACGTAGCATTCTCCTTCTACAACTGTGACCCAATAAACTACTTCCTTCAACCTAACACAAACACAAACATGTATTTTAACAGACTGGTGCACAGGCTTCTGGTCAAGTCACACACATCTCAGTTTAATATGCCACTATAACTGCATATGAAAAATTAATCATCAAGACTCGTCCACTTTACGTAATTTTTCCCCCTTAACCGAAACAGTCAGAGATGTGAAATGTCGCGTATGAGCAGACGACGAGAAGCTACAGAAACAGGCAGGTGACGGTTCAACCCGTGTCCACCGTGTTAGAGCCATGAAAACAGAAAGTGTCGCTTACCTTCCTTCCGCCTGGTAAAAAAAAGCCTTTTCCCATTCCATCCCAGACTCAGGGGAACTCCCACATGAGTCACCAGAGTGACTGTGATCCACGTATCCGTCAGCCAATAGGAGAGGAGAAATCCCTGCGGCCAGCCAATCACAGCCCTGAGAAGTCTGGCCTAATACCGATTGAAGGGGCGGGACAACGGGACACAGGGGTGGTTGAGGTTGTGTGATCCAGAGGCAGAGGGAGGTAACCATGGATGTATTAAGAGGTAACACACACAGCAAGTCAAATGAAACAAATTAAAGACACATTTTCAGGTTTTTAACAATGAAAAGGAGTTCAAAAAAAAAAAAAAAATCTGTTGAAATATGACGTCTTACTCCCATTTTAATGTTTTCATTCAAGTCCTCTTCCTTTGCTTATTGTCTCCTTATTTACATTGTTTAGAGTATAATTATTCAAACTATATTATTCTCTTGTCTTCAAGAAATATGTTTACTTATATATGTTTGTATTGAATTAATAATGTTTTAAACTGTTTAGCTTCCTCTTTTTGTTTAATTATGTTTATGAGATTTTCAAGACAGATCTCACTGTCTCGCTGGGACCCTCAGTATGTCTGACAGGCTGTTAAACTGTCTGTTTTGAAGCACATGTTTGAGTAAACAAGCATGTGCTTCTAAAAAAACAGAAGTTCATATCAGAGTGACAAATGAACACTCACAGCATTGGCATAGCAGGACCTCAGCAGACTCGGAAATCATACAGTCAGACTCCAGGTTTGGGACTCTCATACCACTGCCAAGGAAATGATGTGTTCATCCATGTCTATTAATTAGTCAGCAGGGCTAAACTAAGACAACAGAACTGATTAATTGGACTGGTGGTAGGAATTTAGCATTGGCCAGAGCAGATCCAGATCACACTTTTTTTTCCTCCTAGGTCTGGTGTATGTCAGGTACAAATGGTACAGAGTAGATAAACAGGAGCTACAAAGATTCCTAGGAGGCCAAAGATGTTGTGGGTTGCAAGGATGAGAGAGACTAAAATGGAGGTTTCTGGAATTTCTATTATGCTAATTCAACTCCTTACAGTCTTGTGATTAGTATTATTACAGAAAGATCCAGATCCAAAAACTATTGAGATGTAAATATGTCCACTATTGTACTTTCTGCTGTACTGTCCGGTCTGTATTCTCATACTGTCTGTGACTACTCTATCTTCCAGAGGCAGTAGCCTGCTGCTGCCACAAGTGGGCAGTCAACAGGCATCAGATCCTTTACAGGGCAGAGACACTTGGGACAGGCCTATTTCAAATCCAGCCCCTAAACCTCAACCCTACTCAAGCCTTCCCGGACGCTGAGACTTTGAGGGATTAGGATTGTCACACTGTCAAACCATCAAGTGCATAATGGCTCTCTTGCTGGCATTTAGAGCCATTTTTACACACTTTCCATAAGTCTGCAGTAATTGCTTGAGGGAATTACACAAAGTTCATAGAGTTGTAATGTCAAACACTGTGTTTGCATGGTTACCAAAGCAGCCTATAAGCATCAAAAAAAAAGAAGAAGCAAGAAATATAACAAACAAGTATGGAAATGTTAATGTTACAAGAAACACAAACTATGTCAGTATAAACACAGAGCTCACTGGTGATTCAGAACTACAGTTGTGTGTAGCTACTTCTCCTACCATGGGATGATGATGACTCCCAACTCTGCTTTCACAAGCTATTATCCAAAACAAACAAACAGAGAGCAAAGGGAGGAAGTCAAAAATGTAAAATAATTCGACCCCACACCCACTTTGTTTGCAAGTCTATGTGGATGGTCAGATCAGATATTGTTCCAGATGAATTACACTTAAGTGTGAGTTATAAAGCCTGTATGGGTGCAGACCTTTCACTAGAGTACTATACCATGACTGTAATGAGTATGTTAAATGCAGTCTGAATTTTTCAAAGAGTTGCCATTGTAGTTTTTAATTCTGTTCCCGTGTCACATAGTGTCTCTCTGGTCATTTTCAGAGGAAGTGCTAGACTGTATCATTCTGAAACCAGCAACAACACTTTTGTTGTGCTTTTGCAGAGCTGGTTTCTTTGTGTTGTATGTTTTATTGTTACTTTGCTATTTGTCTGATAGCATCTTCATCTAAATAGAGTGTGTCAAACCCACTACAACACAAGAAAGTTATGAGGAGATATTGTGCTGATAAAAAGATAAAAGAGAAAACAGAGGAAGATAAATAGGTCACAAAGAACATTTATTTTTCATATAAGCTTAATTTTGATGGTTTTTAAACAGTGCAGAATGAGACCGATGCACAGATATATAAAAAAATAAGACAACATAAATATGTGTTTATGTACAAGTTATGTACAATATACATTATAAGTTAGAAATGTGCGTATATTACATTCTATTGACATTGGCAAGGATCAAGCCCTGAGACTGACTGTAAACATTAATATTCCAAATATAGGAACATGTGACGCATGGCTTCTCTCTCTCTCTCACCGTACACACTGAAAATTCAACTGTGTAGCAGATACTGCATACCATTGCACTACAGTGTACAATACACACAACAATGTGTGTATTAGACTGACAATATGCCAAGCAAATGAAGCCTGGCAGTTATCGCTCCTCAAATCTTTACATCTTAATGGGGGCATTAATTGTGGACAGACTGGTTACAGAGTTGTGAAGGAAAGTAAAGTGTTGAAACAATGCTCCTTATTTCCAAAACATCCATCCCTTCTGCTTGTGCTCTAACCAGCAAGTTCTGATATCTCTTCACCTGTTACACTGCTGAGTTCATTCCACCCTGTAAAATCTCATACGCCCTCTAAAATGCAGTTGACAAAAAAGTGTGCATAAACTGTTTTGTTGGAGTCTCTCAGGCTTTTGCACAGGAAGACAGAGGCTCTCAGTCGTTCAGTTGTAGGAGGTGAAATGAGACTGCTGTTTGAGGCACTCCTCAGAGTCACCATCCTCCTCCCAGTCCTCCTCATCATCATCATCTTCACTGTCAGACTCGTCATAAAAGCTGATGGTTGCCTGAACGGGGAAGTTCCTCAGTAAGGTCTCTCCGTCACTGTACAGATAGTCGAATGACTTAGATTTCGGCCAGAACAGCCTGTTTGAGAGACAAAAAGAAGCTCCAGTTAGCAATCTCGTAAGCACAGACACAGTATAATGTAAACACATAATCTCATATGGTTACTCGTAAACAGAAAGGAAACTCAAAAGTTTTTAAACACCATACAGTTTTCATAGGAAAACTGTATGGTGTTTAAACTGTGACTTCTACCCCCTGATATACTATTAAAGCACTATGATATGGGCTGTAGTACTGCATGTTAATGGGATGGTGTAATAGGGTGGTTGGTCAGACATTCATTTCAAAATATGTCATAGATAAGAACATGTTTAGTCTCTTTACCATCTCTCTCTCTGTGCTTGTTCATTTGTGCTGTGCTTTAAGAGGCGTTGAATCATATGTTTAAATAACAGTTTTAAAAATAGAGGTGCTCTTAAACTTTTCCTTCAGGCATTAAAAAAAACAAGAAATTGCTTGGTTTGATTTGCTGAAAAGATGGTTTCTGTACTGACATAGGGTAGTGAGGGATACTGACCTGACAGGGTGCTGGAAGGACTGAGCTTTTCCATCTGTCAAGAAGCAACCTGGCACTGTGGGTCTGGAGTAAGGCTGCAGGAGACAGAAACAATAGTGAGAAAATGCTTATAGTCACTGTTGGATAGAAGCACCAAAACTGGTGATTTAAGTTTGTACTCAAACAGTAGGATTTTATCAACCTTGTGTATTCAAAGCAATCAAAAGCAGTGCAGACAAGACAAAAATTAATTCTTGTTTTCAAATCAATCGAATTATTTTTGCTTGTGTGGGAAAAGGTTGAGCATTTTTTTGCTTGATGATCATTCATGAGACATTTTGCTTTACTCTTCATTTTGTCTTTCATTGTAGATCATGTTATACTGACTGAGAAATAAGAATTGAAGCTGTGATCTAAAGTCAATGAAGGTTTTGTAACTTACATGGGACAGCTTTCTCTGTGGGCATCTCTCTGGTACATCCCTGCTGCTGGATAACCACGGTCTCCACAGTGAGGTCTGGCTGCAGGGAGGGGAGAACACAAGAGTATTGTTTAGAGCAGAAGAAATCATTCAGTCATAACCAACTGTTGACTGGATCATTGAGATTAGATATTCGTTGGGCAAATTTGTAACTCACTAAGATACATAAAACTGGCAAACAGCTCAACAAACACTGCAGAGAGATGTTTTGCTCGCTTCACAGCTCTCTGTAGACAGTTGTGTTTTAGGTAGACTGTCTAATAATGTCACACTGACGAAAATGGGGGGGAAACAAAACATTATTTCTCGACGTGTATTGGAGTTATTTAGTAATATAACCTGCTTAATAACATCGTCAGTCATATAAAGTTTGATAAATCGCAGCTGTTGTACTAGTGTCGCCTAGCAACCATCTGGACTCTGCTTTAGCTAAGCTAGCCTGCTTTAGCCGCACGGCCCTACCACTGTCTTCCCCACAACATGTAACGAAACAAGTAAAGTGTCTTTTAACGTCAGAACAACGGCTGCAACATGCGCTAATTAAAACTGACATTAACCTACGTAAACAAGCCGGCTTGGTCGATTTTTACATGTCAGAAAGTACGCTAGCAGCAGCTAACAAGTACCGGTATGTCATCTGCAGACGCTGCTGTTTTCTAATGCAGTCAGTCAGTGATCCACCTTCCCTCCGACCAACCGGGACCTACCTGTCGTTTGTGTCCGACCTGCTGGTCACCGAGCGCGGCCACGGCACTGCGCTGCAGGAAGGCTGCTTCAAGACGACGCATGCGGAACTCATTCTTCTAGCTTCTTCTTCTGAGGAAACTTCCCCAAGACGCTTCAGATTTTACTTTAAGATAAATTGATATCCTCGCTCGTCGGCGGATTGTAGGTTTGTTCTGTTCCTCTTATCCGCGAGAAGACCGGACTGCAGCAGCTGGGACGAGCGACGTGAGCGGTGGAGCTGGGATGGTTTGAGAGAGTGGGGGACGAGTTGAGGGTTTTTAAAGCCCTGGTGCTCGGAGGGGGGGTGGGCGCCTGTGTTTGTGTTGCTGCTGCAGTTGGAGGTGACAAATGTTGCCAGATGACAAATGATGCACTCCGTTGACTTTTCTCTCTCTCTTTTTTTTTTCCAATAATAATATTTACACTTTACTTCGTCTCTCATCATCAGAAAAATAATGAAATATTTTTAATCTGAAAAAGGTAGCCAATGGTTGGCTGGATAAGAATCTAATTAGAGAATAATTTCTGCAAAAATAGTCTTTAAAAAACAGCCTGTTTTAATGGTTTTATTGATTTTTAAACCTGCATTATAAAAGTAAAGCTCTGCAACTTCTATTTCATCCTTGTATTGTGAAGAATATGAACCTGATGTATGATATGAGTTGTGTAGTGTTGTTCTAAAGTCAATCTAATTTTCTCTTGTTAATTAGTTTACTGTTGCCCCCTGCTGCTTTTCTCACAGATGGTGTCTAACTTTTCTCCTCATTGTTTTTACAGACAACCTGGTGGTTTGAGATTTCTCACCATCTGCAGCACTGTGCTGTTTTGACAAGAGAGGAGGCTTCACACCACACTGCTAATCAATCACAGCAGTACCAGGCTGCAGGGAGCATTGCAGTGGACAGCAGACACCTATACATAGCCCATATGTAAGAGTCTGAAACCACAGATATCTCTATTTGGCACATTTTATTTATTACAAATGTCACACTAGTGGGAAGGCATCCAAAATATTGAGTTGAATTCTTGTTTTCCCATTAAAGTTTACATTAGTTCTTTATATCATTATATCCGTCTTACCACATGATTAAAAAGTGGCTTTGAAACACATAGCCTCCAAAAAAATGTTGTTGTTGTTTTCAATTTCCACTTCTTTTTCTGCAATGTATTTAGAGCATGAACTGCAAAGATACTTTTTGGTGAAATACTGACTGCATGTGTAGCTCATTACAATGGTGTAAAGATCCTCACCGAGACTAATGTCCTCTAATGTCCTTTTCGTGTGGAACAAACAGTCAGTCAGGGCCCAGCAGGAGCCAAATGTCACCTGCTGAGAGCCAGAGAGAAGCAAACTGGTGCAAAAGGCACAAATGGGCCTCGTAATGGGTCAGGTAATTGCTTAGAGATACCTCTGTAAACACATGCAGGCTCTTTCAGTCAAATTATCTGCTAATGAGGAAGGCTTTATCTGTACCAAAATCTCTGTAAAGACAGAGGGTTTGGTTTTAAAGCTTGCAGACACTGCAGTGCAGAATTAATTGAATATCATAATTACCTAGGCAGCTTTTGTTATGTACTTGTTTGCTGCCCTACCCAAAAGACTCAAGCCAATTTAATCTGTTTCAGATGAATGTAAGCAAAGTGTAGTCTCCAAGCAGCAACATCACAAATCCAAAATACTTTAGTCTGTTTAATCTGGTGAACAGCTTGTGAACTGAGCACACAATTAAAGACAAATCTTTATAAATCTTTATTTTAGACCTCTTTTCGATAGGCTTTTAAAGGCATCACAAATTAAATGAAAAGAGATTTTTCATTGAGTATTTGTTGGACCCTCCACAGGGCTGAGTGTCATTTTCCTCAGATGTACACATTCATCACACTACCGACTGGTCTTTGCCTAAGTTCATATGTCCTGTTCAGGGTCATGACCTGTCTTAAAGTCTACACCAAAATGGACACTGGGAGCAAAAGTTTGTCCACACATCCAAATGCTCTGCTCAGTGTGTGTGAGAGAGAGTTTACCCCCACTGTTTTCACATTTGCTGGCAGCACAGATAGCAGGGTAGAGCCTCCTCCTCTGTGCTGAGTGAGGAATGCTGCTTATCAGTGACCAGCTGCTGTCTTTAGTACCTATGAGCCCTTATCTTAATTCCTGAGCATCAAATTCATCAAAGAAATGTGTCATTTAAGCAGATACAATACAGAGACAAATCTTCTCTGCCAGTCTATAAGAATAATGGCCACAAATCATGTTTTCAAGGTCAGTTATTATTTAACAGATTTTTTTTTTTTTTGACAAATTCACCATTCTGTGTGCAGTTGAAATAAAACTTGAACAACTGAAACCTGCAGCTCCATACTCAATGATACCTCCAACATGAAGACAGCAAAGGTAAGAGACACACACACACACACACACACCATATCTATACCAGTAACTGCATCTGCATTCAGACATACTTCAGTTCCACAAAGTATGTCATCGTTCAACTGTGATTTGAAGCGTACAACAGTAAATAGATGCCCTGTTGTTCAAGCGCTCTTCATTGGATTGAGAAATAACTATAAAAAGTCAGACTCCTGCGTCATTCAGCACTAATTTAGACCAAGTAGTATGTTCAGTCTGCTGCTGATTAAAGCTGTTGTCTATTGTAAAATATAGCATTTCCATCCACACAGCAGTCCTGAACTATACACATTTTTGTGACCTCTGTTTAGGGTCTGACCTTACAGTGGCCCTCTGTTGACTCGTGCCTGCTCTTCACACCTCTGCCCTCTGTCAGGGGAGGTGTTGGCTCACTTCTCCTCCTCATCACACCTCCTCAGCACACTGCAGCACACTCCTCTCCACACTCCTAGCACCTTGTTAGAGGCCAAGAATCTCTTTACACCGTGGAGAAACACACCTTGAAGCAAGTGGTATGAGCCATGTGTTGTATGATCAGGGGTAAGTTCTAGGAGCACAGATTAAACTGTGTTTTCCCCAACTGCACCACAACGGGAGAGTAAAAGCCTGCAGTTACCGTTGAGAATGTAATCAAAACCAAAAAAAAACAAAATACTACTTGATATGTTAAGGCTTGTTTCATTTTTGTGATTGTTGTGCTGTTGTGATTTTAGAACTGCAAACACAGAACCTACAGGCTAAGACTGTATGGGTGTAGAAACATCTATGAGTCCTTGACTCTTCAAATAACACAGGCACAGATTATATGATTTCTATTGGACCTTGTACCACATGAACATATCCCTGTAACATTTTGAGAATATGACTTAGTCCAGTTTGGACTCAGATCATTGCTGCATAATGAAACTGAGCCATCAAGCGTTGACTTCCCAGGAATGAATAAGATTAACATTAGTTGACTGAGAAAATGATTTAATGATCCATTGTTAAATTTTTAAATAACATACTTACTTTTTGGATTTGGTGTAAGGTATCAAAGGGCTCAAGTTCAACTGAAGTCATGAATTGTGAAGTAATTTAAATAAAGTAAGTAAATTTATGACTTGAATCTGATTTAAGTCCTAGCTCACATTTATAACTTTTTATTTTATTTTATTATTTTAGATTCTGTATATGAGGCTTTCGAACAAACATGGTTTTGAATGACCACATCTTAAGGAGACAAATTGATATGTTTTGTTACAGCATTTTAAACTTTTTATACATAGAATTTATTATTAGACTCCAGGTCTATTTAAAAAGAGACAAACAAGCACACACACAGAAATTTAAATGTGACGGTCATACCAGTGTTTCCACAAGTCCATGATTCAGAACAGCACCATGGGAACTGCAGCTAGTTATTAAATTGTATTAAATACTAATTAAATACTTTCTCGTGTCCTGCAGCTTTCACAGTCGTTGATGAAGAGCGACCTCGTGCGTTGACATTTTACGACTAACCGACCTAACGTTGGTGATGTTTTACGACAGTTCAGATCGAAAGACGGCCCAGGATGCCGGTGTGTTTGCGGACTTCGGCATGGGCTCTGACACGCATTGGGTTTCTTGGTAGGACAAGACAAGCACTACCCCGGTCCATCAGTTCACACTGCAGCGGTGTCTTGCAAAACAACGTGCAGTTCAGCACCAGAACAAACTCGTTTACCGCTCCGGGAACAACCCCCGGCGCTGCTAACAGATTCGGGTCAGGTTTGGACGTCCAGGTGTCCAGAAGAGTCAACATGTCGTCCACGGCGATGTCCCAGAGAATGGTTTGGGTGGACCTGGAGGCAAGTCACGGGCTTAAAACCCCACACAGGCTTTTGTAGCCGCGCGGTAAACTTAACGTATCTGTGTATGTTTGCTAGCATTAGCCTCGTGAAGCTAACAACCAGAGACAGACGAACCTGTGTCAATATTCAGCCGTTAATTGTGTCGTTCTTGATGTAACGGCAAATACAACCGTGTGTGTGTGTGTGTGCGCGTGTGTGTGTGTGTGTGTGGGG
>OMNW01023846.1:1129-17914 GCA_900303245.1 Selene dorsalis
AGTCAAAGATGTGGACTAGGTTTACATTAAATGTTAAAAAAAAACAATTATACCAACATTTCAAACCAGACACTCATGGATTTCCATCTATTTAAATTTATAGTAATTTCAAAAATGAAGAAATCTGATCATACAGTCCCAACCTCACTGTATCTGGCCAATGACCTTTCTGCCTACATTCCTCTGGCCAATCAATTACTAGATGCCACTTTCTTAATGTCATTGCATTAGTCTGTCTTTCAGCTTTATTACTGTACAACTCAGCCCCTCCCATCACCACAGCAACCTCCATTGATGTCCAAGGACACGTTCCCTGCATCAAACACCCTCCAACTCTACACCTATATCCCATCTCCTATCTACATGTGGACCTACATTTACAACATCACTTCTCTTTGATCTCTCCTTATTGAAATATTCACATGGAAGGAGAGAAGTACATTAATTTGCAGGATTTCTCAAGATGTGGTTCTGAATTTGCATAGAAACCCACCTACTGTCATGCTTTTGATTACATAGTGTGTGCAGGCGTAGTGCACATAACTGTAGACATGGTGTATTCTGGTTACAGTCGCATCACACTCGCTCATTTCATACATGATTAATACGTGAAATGGTGAAGACATTAGACCTCTACACTCACCTCATTATACATGGGGTCCCTCTTCAGGGAAGGTTGATATTGTTCACATAACACTGTGAAAACTGTTAATTTACCCCTGGAGAAAAGAAGTGAAGAGAAGTTTTAAATAGTGCATATTATGATCTATTTGTCAAATACAAGTTCAACAACATTTTAAGAAGAGTTACGTGTTTAAGACTGAGCATTAAATCAACATTTTTCCTCACCCATCCACTGCCAGCAGCAGAAACCAGATAAAGTTTAGTAGAGGCTGGACGAAGGGAGGGCCCTTCTCTATGGACGGGTGTTTCTCTGTGTACGTGCTGAACACCACAGAAGCACTATTTTTGTTCTTTAAGCAGAGGAACCTGCAGGGGTTGGCAGTTGAGAGCAGGAAAGTACCGAAATAGAAAAAGGTACAGACGAGAGAAACAAAACAAGGTGATGGGAAAGAAAATACGACAAACACAAAGGATGAAAGAAAGCAGAGAAAGGGACAGTACGAAAGACACTTCAATCAGACTGCTGACAAACAGGAAATGGATATGACTGCGAGCCGGCATGCTGGAAGACGATATATCATTGACTGGACGTTATAGAACAACTGCCGCACTCATTTACAGGTTAGAGGTTTGACATTTGAGACACTGATTTTCAACTTCTGCAAAACCCTGCTTTAGGAGCGCAGGAGTGGCACTTACTGTAGGACGGCCTGCGCCACAAACATGTCGACCTCACTGCGGAAGCCTCGTGACGCCGAATACTCCACCAGCATCTGCGCGCAGCCCTCTCCGTCAGATGAATGCAGGAAGTGGTAGCGAGACTCGCTGTAGTTTTGCTCTTAACACACAAAGTTCAATATTTTAACTTAACTGGACTATTTATTTATAGAGCACTTTTCATTTACAGTGCAACACAAAGCGCTTCACAGAGGTTAAAAACATTACAATCAAGAAGAAAACCTGACTTCACACCCCCCACATATATACACACACACACACACACACACCCATACACACACTAACTGTCAGTAAAGAGGCATGGCTGGGCACTGAGGCTTGAGGTGAGCAAAAAGCTACATTTGGGGGCTGTCCACACACACAGAGGTCACGTCCCACCACAGGGGGCGCCCCCCACAGGGACCACCCCGACCCAGGCAGACAGGCGGACTCCACATCCAGGTGCAGAGCCCCCCCCAGTCACTCAGGTCGAAGGGACCCACGGGACAGCTCCCCCATCGGTAGACCAGAACCAGCTCCCAGTGTGACACGCCCCCATGGGGAAACACTGGAGCTAAGAACTAAAAGACTAAGACAATGAGAGGTCAAAGGCATCGAAATTAAACCATGTGAATGTGTAAAAAGAAGGATAACATGAAAGCCAGATGCTGAGAAAGAGGACGGTGGCCTACTCTGATATGTGTTGACAAGCATCATGATGCTGGTGTGTGGATTCACACAGTAGGCTTGTTATTACCACCTTAATACTGTTTAATGGTTCTCAGCTGTTTCATATAAATATATACCATATATCATTTGTGTTATTACGATCAACACAGTATAAAATGGATGATTAACTGATTACCTTTCCACAAGGTGACAGCTAGGAGTTGGTGTAGTTTTGGGTGACCCAACTTGCCGGACCCTCCAGTCGACCATTTCAAGGCTCTGGAAACAAACGCTACTCTCTCTGGGGAGTTCTGGTCCATCAGGCTGAACAGCTTAGCCAGGCTTTCTGCTCAACACAAAAACACATCACCCCACCCACATCAGAGAATGTCCCTTTTGATGCGAGAAGTCGTGTAAGTGTTGTCCTCAGGGAAGGTTGACTTCCCTGGATGAGAATCTAAGGCTGAAGCATTTGTCAGTCAATACCTAGAGAAGAGGTGTCACAAATAGATCCAGTAGAACAGAGCAGGATCAGTGTCAGTCAGAAGCGTGGATATACACTGACCAGGGCATTCAGGTCCCTTCAGGTTTCTCCATTTTGCTTTACTGCAGCCATATCATGCCAAAATCAAATAAACCCTATCATTAACTCTAATGATACTCTAATGATAACGCTGTCACAAAGTGAAAAGGGAATTTTAAACATGTTTTTTTTTGCTGTCACACTTGAAATTCAGCCCAGGTGCTTTCCATTTCTTTTGATCATCTTTGAGATGTTTCTACACTTTGACTCCAGTCAAAGTTTAAGAGATGCAGCCGATTGGACGTGATCTGAAGAATACGCACTTGTCTATATATAAAGGTCTCACAGCTGTCGACGCATGTCAGAGCAAAAGACAAGCGACGAGTAGGAAGGAACTGCCAACAGAGACCAGAGGGTGTTGAGGAACAGATCTGGGGACGGCTTCAAAACAAGTTTCTGTTGCATTGAAGGTTCTCTAGATTAAAAGACTGGAACAACCAGGACTCTCCTAGATCTGGCCTTCCAGCCAAATTAAGTGATTCGGGAAGAAGGGCCTTGGTAAGAGAGATGACTGAGAAGCCGATGGTCATGGCTGACCTCCAGAGATCCTGCGTGGAGATAGCAGAAACCTCCAGAAGGACGACTGTCACTGCAGCACTCCACCAATCTGGGATTTATAGCAGAGCAGCCAGACAGAAGCCTCCTCTCAATTAAAGTTTGTAGAAAAGCAGCTAAAGGACTCTCAGACTGAGAGAAACAAGATTCTCTAGTCTGATGAAAACAAGATTGATTGTTTTGTTGTTGGACTTTTAAGTGTCATGTTTGGAGGAAACCAGATGCTTAGAAATGATCTGTCTATCCATCTATCTATCTAAAGTGTCAAAAAAATCTCAGACATGATCAAGAGAAACAGAAGGCACCTGAGCAAAAGTAAAAGTGTCAGAGCAAGGGATCTGAATGTTTGTATCAACAAGGTGTGAACACTTTTCCAATGCACTGCACGCAAGACCAAGGTTATCCATCTCGCTGTGAAAGGTACCGCATTTGTTTTTATTGATGGTACCAATAACAAGTACAAACTTCCAACTGCAGCTCAGACTTTATTAATGACATAATCCAAACGACAGCAAATGTGCCTATCCACCCTGTTACAAATTTTCAGCTCCAGGTATAAAACTTCAACTTATGTGTAACTAGTCTTGGAGAAGAATTGGTGTTTTCAAGGTTAAAGGTCGATACTCACCTAATATTTCTTCTTCGACTTTTGTCTCGGATTTCTCTAACACTTCCAGCACCAGCATGGACAGGTCTGCTGCACTGTTTTGCTGCAATTCACAACAAATAGTTGATATATATTTTTAACCCGTGTCAGTATTTTCAGACACACACTTACAAACATAAATTCTTATCTTCTTTAACAAGTACACAAAAACTGTTTTTTTTTTCACTAGCTAGATAAAGGTTGAAACCCTGCTCCTGCTCTTGTAACTGATAAGCCCAACTAGTGCCCTATTGTCCTTATCATCATTGTACACTGTTGAAAAAAAATTACCTCAGATACTCAGTTTCACATACTGAAGACAATAACAGATACTACTATGATATAAAAATGATACCATAATAAAGGAAAATAAACACAACCTCCCAAAGTTGCTTTGGAAATCAAACGTTGCGTATACCTGGTTATAGCTGAAGAAGAGTAGAGCACCATTGTACATCAACTCCCTGGCCTCAGCATGTTTTGCCTGTGACATGTACCTGATGGAAGACAGAAGTGATGGTGTTGCAGGTTAGGTTCAATTTAATACTATTTAGATATGTGGAAGCTGTTTCTGCACAAGGGAACAGTGTCGATGCTACAATGAGAATAACAGCTTTGTTTTTGACCACAGGCCAGCTGCTGTGTGTGACAGGAGTTCAGGGGTGACTAAGGCAATTATGACTTTCAGCCATGACATGAAGCGAGCCGTTTGGCAGCACTATTGATCCGTGCATTACCCCAACAGCGCCCAAGTCCGTGGGAGTAGATGTGCACCTATAAGGGTGTGAATGTTTCTAAATGAGACACAAACACTGGACAATAGACCAACCAAGATGTGGTTTTTTCTAGTTTATGAAAATCTAACCGGTGATCATATCAGCATCGCCACTGAAGAGTTATGACAAAACAAATGAACTAGTAGAAACACGTCTAACCACCATAGTCCAGACTGCGGTGGTGCAGTGTAGCTTCATGCTAACACAGCTGGACAGGTTCAACAAACACGTTGAATAGATAACAGCAGTTAGCGAACCGATTATCTCTTATATTCGGGTGTTTAACGGGTGAATATCTTTACCGATAACACGCAAACCCAGGTCTGTTTGACTGTCTCGCATTCACAGCCAAGCTAACTCTGTGTCGGCTATCATTAGCTGTTGGCTATGTTGCTAACACGTAGCTGGCTAGCTCTCCGTTGGTAGCCGTAGATCGACATCACAGCTGTCCAAACAAACAGACGGATCAACATGAGTGGGTGGATCCGTGGTGAGATTTGACCAATCAGAAACCGGGCAGATACGGCAGCAAGGTTGACAGCAGAATGATCTGGAACAGGCAGGCCCCAAAGCCAGATGACTATATACAACTGCAGGTACGGACGTGAAACGATGCCTTACCTAAAAAATAAAGTCCTGTACATTTGATGTGCTTCATAGTAATCCCCCTTTTCTACACTAGCTCGCAGTTTTCCTTCGACCCTCTGGACGCCTCCACGGTTTCTGGCACTGGAGCACCTCAGAGACTCCTGCTCCGACATCGTCGTTGCTCCGCAGCAGCGCTGTCTCAGTCCAAATGTTGACACTGAGAAACCGGAAAGCCTAAAACAGACCGGTCCCTCGTCGCTTTCCGTAGCCGGTGAAGCGTAGTAGAAAAGGGTGTGTGAGCACGGTAAAAAAGTTCACGCAGCCTTGTGACAAGCAGATCGCCCCGAATGCAGCACGGGGAAGTGAGGTAAAGCTAGAGAGATAAGATGTCAAGTTAGTGGCAGATAGGGGTCGCGGTCATGTGGTTTTTGTGAGGTTTGAGCGCCTCTCCCTCGAGGTACTTCTTTTAGGTTTGCCCTTGTTAGAGAAGAGGCCCACCCTCAAAAATAAAAAAAGATCTGTAAAATGTGTGAATCGCACAGTTCAGATTGTAAATTATTTAAAGTGTGTTTATTTATCTGAACTAAACAGGATTTTTCGCACTTTAAATCAGAATGGGTAACACAAAAAAATCTCTTAACTGAAAAGGGTGATTTACAGTTGTATTCTTCATTTAGCTTTCAAAAAACATATTATAGGATCTGTAATACCACCGTGTTCTGTCAACACTTAAATTCCTTATGATTTGACCCATGACCCATTAAAACAAGAATAGTTAGTATGCAACATTTGTTGACCATTTTGGTCACTATTGTCGAAGCTCCTAACTAACCTAACTAAAGTATCATTTCACGTGACCCTGACTGCCTGGGAAACACCCACATTTTTCAGATTTTATGTTTTTCAGTTTGTAATGCTATTCACTGAGGATTAACTCTTGGCATTGTAACACTTAAGCATCTAAACTGGGCTGTGGAGGCACTTACATCTACACTATATACTGAGTCAATATTACCTCTTTGTGGTACAAGAAATTCATTATTGGACAAATTCAGTTTTTGAAGATAGGTGAGGCCAGGTGTCAAACAATAACAAAAATCATAGTGTTAACATTTTGGTCGTTTACCATTAGTCATATTTTTACAGTACACATATAATTTACTGATACTGTAAAATACTGCACTGACAAAAAAAAGCTTAGTCTTTCTGAGAATAATGCTCTAAATAGAAAAAATTGTTAGCGCAGTTTATAGGCCTGGTGCACAGTATTTTTTATTCCTGCATACAGACGTGTAGAAATTGTATATACAGTTCAACAAATATACACTGATTTTTATTTATTTATTTATTTTTTTTTTGGATAATAAATAATACATAAATATTTACTGGGCTTTAGAATAGTTTGTTGTTTTGGAGAAATGTCCCAAGTTACACAACTAAGAAACTCATACAGTTTCAGTGATGCAGTGATGGACAAACCTGTAGCTCTCGCAGTACCTACAGTTTACCGCTAGGTGGAGACAAAGACTACTACATACTTCTGAATAGTGCACACCTCTACCGTTTATTTACTGTCTCCTCAAATTGAAGAATACACACATTGTGCCGGGGGGGGGCAGCTTTATGTCTGACATGTGCAAACACGACTCCGCTCTCCTGTCTCCTTCTGAAGAGGATCGGTGGTAAACTGGTGAGGAAGGTGATGTGGAGGAAGTGGGTTTTACGTCCCACGCAGAGGAGGGTTTTCCGGTTAAAGTTTCCTTTGTGATTCGGAAGTGGCAGTGTGATGCCAAAGCCGTTTATCCTCACAGACACTGCACACAAGTGGCGACCATGATAAGTAAGCGAAAATACACTCACTCCGTATGTAGCTTCAGAGCATTAGCTTGTTTGACAACAAAACCGCAGCTTGACAGACAGACGAGCCGAGCCGAGCCGAGCCGTGCAGTTAGCTGGCGGGTAGCGTCACTGCCTGGCTGCCATAGCATGCTAACGGTAGCTAGCTAAGTTGGGGTGTCTGTCTGCCTGCAGTGGTGAGGGGAGCCGGGCCGGTTATACATGTACCAGGAGCTAGAAATAAGTACGTTTATCTGCTGTCGAATCTGTTTCGCGTTTATTGTATCGTAAGTGTGCGATTTTACACTGTAGCCTCACTTTATGTGAACTCCCACCCAGACAAGCTAACAATAGCTTAGCGGTGTGTGTGTTTTGGACAGTGACAGCTGTAGGCTGCTGCCCCATGACATCTGTGAAGAGGCCTCCCGTGGCGTGGATCCGACTAGATCTTATTATGTCTTCTCGCGATTACTTTCAGCCTCTTCTGATCGCCACTTAAGAGCCGTTTTCACATGGCTACAGCTGTTCAAATACTTGTGCCTGCTCACCATCACAGTCTGGAGTAGGGCACAGGAAGGGACTGGGACAGTGATCCTCGTTTGGGAGGACAATGTATAGAAAACGAGATCCTCTGTGTTGATGTTCTCTGTTTTATTTTTCCTTAACAGAACCATTCAGAGCTCTGTCCTTGTGAGATGGGAAAACGCACCTTCAGGATTTTGTAACACAGGTAAGTAACAAACCTAGTCCCCCCATCCAGCCTAGTTATGACAGGGTAGGTGGGAACCACATCCTTCACCTGGCTGCTGCAGTCTGAGAAGGTGTTGCAATCCTCGGTTGTGGTTTTCCTGTCTATGATGGTGAAGAAAGCATGGCTGTCAGCAGGTGTGTACCTCTGTGTGTGCCAGTGTAACAGTGATACACATCTGAAAGGCTAGTGTGGGCGTGTAGTGAGGAATGCTGGAGTACTTAGTATCTCTGTGTAATGTGTTGCACCAGAACAGTAAACACTGCAGGTTAGAACAGTAGCAGTTTGTTGGTAAAGTAAAGATGTAGCAAATGATGTTGGGGTGAGCATCCCTCTGAATATCACGGTCACTGTGGTGTGTATGGGCTCTGTTCGGTGAGATTACTTGCTCATCTTTGTATACACTGTAGAAATATAAAGCTACATAATACTGGCTTGTGTCATTTCACGTTGCTGACAGGAAATATGCTTTTCACAGCGATGTTTTGCATGAGTCAGAGATCACATGCTGGCACCGTGAGATCACAGTAGCTTGCACCATCATTAAGCGTACACGCTGTCCTAGATACTAGTGATGCATTATCGAGTATTAGTCAAAAGATCTGAGTAATTTCCCCCTAGAAATATTTTGTCATACTGCATCAGTCTGAGATGCTTTTTGATTGAATACCTGCTGCACTTTTTAGCACCACTGTCATGTTTTTGTCCTTCCCTTCCTGAGTCAATTTCCTAGTTTGATTTTCTCGGTCTCAGTGGTAAGGCTTGTGTTATTCTTCACCAGACTCCCTTTGGATGTTAACATGTGATTTCATGGTTGTGACACGATGATGTGATGTTCAAAATCTCAATTTTGTGTGCTTTTGCTTAGCACTCTTCTTTGACTGTAGTTGAGATGGATTAGCTTAAATACCAGAGGCCTTGCCTGTTGCTTTCATCACACAGCAGCACAAAGGCAAACTATTTGACTGAAGGATATCAGATGGCATGATATGTAAACACAGTGGCGTGAGATGTCTTGTGCAATATTAATTTATGAGTATGTCTTTAACACAAATGCTCATTTTCAGTTTAAATATGCCATGTCTGTGTATTGTATGAGTGTATTCTTCGTCCTGCACAAATAATGCTATTCTGAGACCCATATAAGAAACTCACAAATCTGTCATAACTTGGGGGAGGAAGTTAAAAACAATGTCACAGTGTATGCTAGTACAACTGGGTAGTCAGTAGTTGTATGGTGCTGGCTGAAACGCCCATCATTGGGTGTGTTTTCACTGCAGGAGGTTTCCCTGGAGAATAGGAAACTATTGAGGAATTCATTTCCTTTACCTGTATTTCTATCCCGAGAAAGGCCCCTTTGCCTTGGAGGCTATATCTTCTGAGGGTTCAGGAACTTTCAGGGCGGGACTTGCTGCGTTGAATGCTGCTGATTGGTCAGTTACACCGGTGTTAATCAGGATGGATCAACACAAACAAAAGGGCTGTGACCTCCTCCATCATTTGCATTACTGTGTCCAAAAGTTGCACAAATAAAACGTTCCATCCTTTAGTAAGTCTTCATCACATTTTGCGTTAATGCTAGAAATCTGTATTTCTCTGAGGCTCTTGGCTGGACACATGATGTCTGATTCTTTGCTCAGCTGAACTGATACCAGCCATGCATGCCTCAAAAGTGTGAGAAATTTTGGTTATATTTTTATATTTTATAAGTTCAGTTGATTTAAAAACACAAAATTATACACATTTCCTACTGAAGGAATTTCCATTTATCTCCATTCTGTTGATCTACAGTGTGATGTATCTGGTGAACAATACAGTCTCATGTTAACAAGCATTATAAAAGTAGTCATGTTTTTAAACTTGACATGATAACTATTGCGTCCCGACATCCTGAGGCCATCGACACGAAGTGCACATTTAGTGGAGCATGTGGTTAGTGTGCCTCTATTCAGACGTGTGTGCACCGGCGTTTGATTGTGAGAGAGAGAAGAGTGACATCTCAGACAACACTGCCTCATTGTTTTCGGGCCCCGCTGTGCAGTAATGACAGAATCCCCATCAGAACCCCACGGCTAGAAAACACATATTTGCAGAGAGAGCAAGAGAGAGATCAACACGCAGCATAGCGGCAGGCCGGCCTTTGTAAACAACAATTAGCAACTGGGCGCCAAAGCTGCTGGGCCTGCTCAGGCCAGAGTAGTGTTTCATGCAGGATGATAACCAGTTACACCAGGCGTGCTCCAGTAGATCAGGAAAATCTCCTCCACAAATAAATTTGATGCAAGTTACAGTGGAAACATATCCCTTTAGACAGTTTAATCTCAGACAGCTTTGTGTGTACGCTCAACATGACTTCATGCTTAACCAGTTTGTATAACAAATGCATCTGCCAGTCTGAGACACAATGTTGTTTCTATTGTTGCTCCCCAACTGACTCTCATAACTGTGGTACTGGACATGTCAATTGTAAATCATCAATCATGTCAAAACTTTGACAGCGTTAGTGTCTTTTTGGAAATAGGGCTGGGCAATAGTTCAATAATAATCTGTGTCATATTTGTTAATATGTCATTGATCTACATTTGAAGTTTCCGGCTCCTGCCGTGCATGTTAGCTCACTGTCACTGTGTTACTGTTACATGATGATATTAATAATACCTGATATTTTACTATTATTCAAATTCAGAATGCTTTATTTGTCCCAGAAAGGCATTTCAGTTCTTACAGTCACTGACTTAACAAGACAAACATTTATACATGGAGCACAGTATGCTGCCAGTAGGAAATAAAAGATTAAAATATGCAAATAAGCTAAAACAAAAACCAGCTTAAAAGAAAATTAAAACAGCCAGGTTAGTAAAAAAAATGCTCAAGTGTATGGCAAGTGCATGTGTTGTGAAGAAGACCATTCACAGCAAACTGTATTGTAAAACTGACTAAATCAGTTTTTGTGTGACACATGGGAAACAAGGATCTGTTTTTTAATTGTCATGTATTTGTTTGCTTTAACTTTATTTAGTGCAGTACAATGTGATCAGCAGTGGGCAGAGCCTGGTTAGCTGTTATTAGTGCTAAGCCAAGTGGGCTATATGCTGGTTGTAGCTTTATATTTACACACAGACACACCTTTTACATCTAACTCTCAGTAAGAACGTGAAGGAGCGTATTTCCCAAAAAGCTGAACTATTTTCCTATTATTCTATTAAGTTATTCAACCGGGCTCGTATTAGCCTGATCACATTTGTTCCAGGTTGGCTTTACCCAACAGATTAACTCCAGTTTGTGTTGTTGAGTTCACTCAAGTCGAGCTTTTCACATTAAAACCCGTCTTAGATGATCAACTTTCCCTCAAACGTTCCCCAAGAGGCCAAATTGTTCTCGCAGCCAGACGATACAGACCAGAATACAAACACACAAACACGCTTTTTTTTATGACTTCCTCTATGAAGCAGCTCCAACTCTGAGGGCAAACTGTCAAATGACTTTAATATATGGAAATCACTCTGAGGTTGTTAAGAAGTGAAAGGGGGAAAAAAAAATCCATAAAGAGAGTTCAGCCTTTCTAAAGCAGCGGCCACAGCAACAGTCGTAAAAGCTCAAACATGCAAATTCTTCCCTGATGGCTGATTTAATCCCCCAGTCTGCGACCTCACATTCTTCCTCGTTTTGCAGTAGCTTGTGCCTTGAGTGAGAGACACAGAGACACAGAGACACAGAGACACAGAGACAGAGAGACACGGAGACAGAGAGACACAGAGAGGTGCTCAAATTTCTGGGAATAACTTTTTAACTTGTCGTAGCTTGTAAAAGTGCCTGAGGTGCTGTTTTCTCTATTACGCCTCTGTTGCCTTGCAGAATACTCGAGTCTGGTTGGTCAGTAAAGATAATGTGATATAATACATTTCTGAACACTAAACACTTGTGAAAAAAGGGAGGGACTGGAGATTAGATGGAAGGGTTATTTACCAAATGAATATCATCCCCCATATAATGTTACTGCCCTCTACACGGGAAAGTACAATATATACCTTTGCCAAGGCTCATTTTCATAGGTGCATCTTTGCATTTCATTCCTGTGACTTGGCACATAGCTACATAATAAAGCTGGATACCTGTCAGCGAACGCAACACCGAAGCCCCGTGCTGAACTCCACACTAAATCACTTCATTTACATCAGCATTCCCAGTTAATTCTTTACTTAGCGTTATTGGTAATAACACACGGAGCATTTCAATGTGTTGTTAAACGGTCGATATCCTTGTTATTGTCCACAGGTCTCTCTGTCACCCTGGCAACGTTACACCCACAGACGGGGGAGGAGCCCAGTCCTGGCAGCATGGAAGTGGCCGGGGCGCCAGGCTCAGCCCCAAGCCCTCAGAGCGAGGCAGTGACCAATGAGCTTCAGGAGCTGTCCCTTCAACCCGCGCCCAACCTGCTGCCTCTACAGGAGCGCAAGAATGGTGAGGGGGTGTTACGTGCACACTTTTTTTGTTCACTTTTTGAATCCCCATCTGGTTTTGTTGTGATCGGTCAGACAAGCTGTCACACAAAATGTCCATCCTGGCCCAGTTTTTGCAGTGGGGCCGGAGAGACACTTGTAACTCCCCAATAGCAGAAACTACAGTGTTTTAGCTCCCAGAATAACCTCTTTTCATGCCTTTTATGCAGAGCTCTTCTCACTTTGAACGCAGCCTTGGGCAGATGAATATGAAAACTGTTTACATATGAAAACTTCTAGTCCCCAGCACTGGATTTACATAATTTTCCAAAAGTTTCTCACCCAGTTTGTTGATGTTTTTTTTTTTACATAACAGCTATCATGTGGTCAGGACTGGGGCAGACAGCCTGGTTACTTTGCAAAAAACACTCTGTTCTGGTATAAATTGCCTTACTTAATAGTTTTGTGTCCATGTGTAGACTTTCAGATGATTTGTAACCAGGTGATACACAGCTGTCTAGCAGGCGCTGTGTGTTTTGCCCTCCTGTCTGACTCTTACTCTAAGTTTGACCTGATTTTTGTAAAGTAAACCACAGAAATACAGAAAATCATTTGGCAGATTCACATTGTTTTGAAGAGGACAAAGACTCCCACTTTGTCCAATACCATATTTAGATGTTCAACATCAAGGCTGAATTTACAGACTTTTTTCCCCCCCTAGACTAAAGGGTCAATTTTTTTGTCTGAGCTACCATGTGAGTGTGTAGGAAACACTGTCCACCATCACTCTGCCTACTCTGGAGGCCTGTTTTCCTGCTGCCATCTCAAGTGAATATTTTGGCGAAGTGCTCCTCATCTTTCACAGAGGTGGACTGTTTCCAATATAAATTCCTCCAAACTAAAAAAAGTGCGCATGTAGAACATGTTACGTAAGTCGAGGCCAAGTTGAAAATGGGAAAAACCACTTATGTGAGAGGCAGAAGTCAAACGGCAGATGCGTCTGTACGTCACGTTCATTTGTCGGAGGAGAGCTTACCTCGCCACAGAGGGCGTTCAAAGGCAAGAGAGTCGCTGAGGTTTAAGCGCTCAGGTGTGTGTATGTGTGCGTATACAGAAGGCCGTCCGCCATAAAGTAGGGAGTAAAGAAGATGCTGTGCGTAATTGGCTTGCTCCTCCGCGCTGACCTGCTGTTGCTGTAGATTAGAGTGTGCTGCACAGTTTGCTGCTTAAGACTCTGTAGGCCTTTTTGTGTCTGGAGTTAGCTTAAACCACTTGGCTCTCAGCGCAGAGGAACGTGCATCACCTTCCTCAGGGCCGAATTGTCGTGGGGAACTTGAGTTCACCGCGTTAAAATAATTGCTTTGTTGAGGTTCACGTGAGTGAGATCCCTCAAGTTAAAGTCATGGGCACTTAAAGGTAGTTTGTTTTGTTTGCAGGACAGCTTTGTCACCATGTCTGGAATTTAAACACAGTATCCTCTCACTGCTGTTAACAGGTGAATGTGGATGTACAGGGTTGAAATTATATGTAAATTAGTCTATTGGGTGCTCAACAAAACGTTATCCAGAAATTGTTTTGATACCTCATTAACTGTTAAAGCAATTTTTCATGCAGAGTTGTCAAACATTTGCTGATTCACGGTTCTCCAATGGATTTGCTGCTTTGCTCTGTTGTATGTCGATGTATGACAGCACTTCGAATGTTGTTGTGACAAAGATAAACCTGTTGGCCAAAACAAGACATTTGAATGTGTCACTTAAGGCAATGGAACATTGTGATGAGGATTTTTCACACTTAAATCAATCATTACATCTGACTGAGTTCATGTTTCGTCCCAAGAAACCAGTGATTGCTGACCAGGAGAAGTAAACACCCGCCTCCTTCTACACACACACACACAAAGTCTGTTCCCGAGGTCGTTTCCTGTTGTTGTTTCAGATTACATCACCACATCTAAAATAATGCACCACAACTGGGATGGTAAAACCACAACACACACATTTTCAGTGGACCTCATGCAGCTACGTAGTACTACTGAGACCAGGAGGCATTTCATAGCATCTCTCTCACCTGACTTGTTCTGTTAAACTGCTCTGAACAATATCAGTGGGAAAATGTCCAGAAAAGATAATATATCAGCACATCGGTCAGACCTGGCAACGCGTTAGTGTTACTCGCCCACAAACACACACCTTGCCATATCGGAAAACTCAGCCACCCCAGACCATTGTTCCGAGCTGGGCGTTGGTTACCCGGTTCTGTGGAGGCAGTTGGTTGACCTGTTGTTGATTTGCCAGGAGAGGAAGGTTAGGCACGGCCCGGGCCAGTAAATGATTTATGATCTTTAGAGGTGGTCCTACAGTGACAGAGAGTAATGCACAATAAGCTATACAATAAAAATCCTAAACAGAAAGTCTAAGCAGTGCGTGGCTGGCTTTAACCACAGACTTCAATAGAAGTAATAAAATCAGGAAACTGTGATCATGTATATCGATAATATTCCAGTGGATGTTTACATCATTTAAGAAATGTTTAAGAATGGTCCTGTGACAAGTAGTCACAGGACTGTGTTTACCTCAGAATCACACAAGAGACGCACACACATTCTCACACGGCCTCAGGCCACCACTCCCAAATTTAAACAACCCCAGCTCTTGTTGGCCTATTCCCTATACGCTTCATTCTTCCAGCCAGTAACAGACATGTTGCTGCAGGTACTCTTGCAGCTAATCCTGCACAGAGATGCTTTCAGAGTACAGGGGAGATGCACTTGCATGTGAATTTTCTATATGCACAGTGCGTGTGTGGCGGTAGAACAGCACGACATGCCCACACAGTAAAGCTTATCAAAGTTGTATCTCTCACCAGGTTATGCAATCTGTTTATTGCACAAGTTTCCTTCCTCGGTGAGGGACGCGTTGTGGAGATTCATTGTCAAACACACATACAGAGAGGTGACTTGTTTTGCAGGATGAGGATCAGAGACAGATGCTGAGGTCATTGTGCATTGGTGTGTGCGTGGGTGTGGGTGTGAGAGAAGTGTGTGAAAGAGGCAGCTTTTACTCAAGACATAGAATAATAACTTCCACCAGAGAGCGGCCTTAAGAAAGCAATTTACGCTTCTTGCCTTCCCCAGTCACAAAATGAAATTGTCCCACGGCAAAGGAAAGCAGTCACGGTTTGATGATGTGATTCACATCATTCAAAACTTTTGAGGTGGAGAAGCTGGTTGGAGTGTAGGAGTGAGGGCTGCAGAGGCAGGAGAAGGAGGAGGAAGGGGAAGAGAAGAGAAGAGGAGGAGGAGGTCATGTCTGAAATGGCAGCATTGCATAACTTCTTCGAGATGGAAAAGAAGGAAAGCGAGGGAAAATGGAAAGCAAGAAAAAGGGGGGTGCGTTACTTGCGCTTAAGGAGGTGAGGCTTGGTTTTTAGTTTTCACTTCCAGACTGGCTGATACACTACAGAGGAGTGACTGAAAGTTTTTTGGGTTTTTTTTTTATCAATTTGTAAGAGGAATCTCAAAGTAAAAAAGTTCACATGAGCAGGAGAGGGGGGAAAAAAAAAAAAGGTGTTGCCACAGAGAGATTGAAACCCATGGGAGGACCGTGTTGTTATCCAAGGAGCAATAAGGGGACAGGCACACAGACCTACACACGCCCTCTCTGACGGGGTGTGCACACACTGGTAGACAGACAGTCCACAGAGAGGGAATGTGAGGTGCGCTGCTACCTGTGGAGTTACCAGCTGCCGGTGAGAAGAAAACGTGTTTACTGTGGCTTTTCTCTTGTCGGGACTTCTCTTCAGCCTTCTGCCGCTGTTGTGTTTTTTCTCCCCCCCCCCCACACACACACACTGTTCGCTGTGCATGTGTCGGGAGTATGAGTCGCTAAAGTTGCCGGGAGGGTGAAGCTTTCCCCTCAGCATGGTGCAGAGGGATATGACTATCCTGTCAGGTAATATCCATTTCAGCGCTGCTGTTGTTTACCTTTTACTTGAACTTGTGTGACTGCCTGCTCGCATGCGTAAATGTTAGATGTGTTGACTCTGGAGTCTCAGGAACTGGTTTAATTGTTTTGTATGAGCACGGCCGCTCTGCTACACAGCTGCTGAAATGTTCTCGCAAAGTTTTTCCTAAGACACCAGCCACCGCCGCTATCTCCTAAACCTGTTGGTATTTATGGTTGGAAACAGTGATAAGTGTGATGGCAGTTTCACTTGAAGCTTATTGAGTCTGCGCTGGGGATTTTAATGGCAGCTATAAAGGAAAAGTTCAATTAAAAGAAGAAATAAACCACAAACTGTCAAGATGTTACCAAATTGGATAATGATGTAGAGCGCGGTGCATGCTGTAAATACAGCTCTTTCATGAGTCTGAGTCAGAGGAAAATAAACCAGACAGTATGTACGGTGGTGTGTAAATGTTGTTTTTAGGGGTTAACCTTGCAGCTGCGAGGCTGAGTCTGCAGCGTCTCGTTCCCGGGCAGATGAATAGGTCGAGCAGGGTTAGAAGGTGTGGTTGATGAATTGAGCTCTTCTCAGAAAATGACAGCCCTCCACCCCACCCCACCCCTGACCCCCACTGAGAAAAGACAAGGCACCTCTGC
>OMNW01023846.1:37063-47435 GCA_900303245.1 Selene dorsalis
AAAAGTTGCACACTTGTTAAACACTACACAACTGGCTTGCTAAAAATATCTAAATACCTGTTCTTACTCATAGACACACAGCACATAGACATTTACGCCCCCCCACCCACATACATTACGGGCAGTGATGAATGTAGATGTTCTTTGTGAGCAGCGGTCCATCCATCAGTCCACACACACACTCCCCTCTATCCTCATGGTCCTTTTTCTCCAGACTGCTGGACATCAAGAATTGATGTCCCTCAGACTCCCAGCACCAGTCCATCTATCAGACTTAATGCAGACAGATGGCCTTTGAAACAGTTTGTGTTGTCTGCTATCTGCTCATCTGGAGAAGTCAGCACACAGGAGGAGCGTTTTCTCTTTAAAGTATCCATATAACTATCATAAAGCATCCCTCTTTCCACGCTGTTAGAGTGTGTAAGACTTTAATCAGGATGTATATTTGGCATATGTATCAGAGAAGCTTTTGCTACACAGATGCTGTTGTGTGAGTTGGCGTTGGTGCCTCTGGAAAATACTTTTAAATGTAGGAAAAAGTGTATGGAAAAATGTGAGCAGCTGAGCTCCCACAGCGGAGTTTGGTTACAGTTTGGCTAATGAAACTGCTGAGTTAGGGTTTGGTCACGGTTACAGTTGAGGTATGGCTGACTGTTTGCTCCTGTGAAAGCGCAACTCACCTAAAAGCCTACGCCACTGTTTTCGGCCGCTTCGATGTGAGAGCCACAGGAATCTAAACAGCACAGTGACGGGCCAAAGAAAAACAACTTGAGTTTGAATTTTCTCAGCGATAACAGAATCAGCCTCTGCTGCAGAAAAAGTGTGCACGCAGCACGCCGCGGAGGCCAATCACCCCGCCGCGCTGCGATCAGAGCGCGCGGCGTGTGCGTGGTTTAGAATAGCCATCTTGACCTTCTCATCTGCAGCCTCTTCTGCTTTGAATCTGTCTTCCTCTATAGCTTTTTCTGTTCTCTTAAAGTCCCCCTGCTTGAAAAGAGCATCACGACACAAGGCCGTGTGATTCTGTGCCACACGCTCATCTCTCCCTCCCTCCATCCCTTTGTCCATGCAGCACTGAAAAGCCCGGCAGCCTTTCACGAACAGCGGAGGAGTCTGGAGCGAGCAAGGGTGAGTGTCTTCAGCACAGTGATGGATTTGTGTGGAGTGAAATGCGCTTAAAACACACGTCCTGTGTAAACAGCATAACACAGAGCAGTAATTGAATTCTAATGTTAGCGCAGGCACTTGTTTTCTTACGGGAAGTGAATCAAAACCTTGGTGCCAAACAAACAGTATCAAAGCAGCACATCTGTGTTATATGAAGCCACATTAACTGGCAGGGGTGTATTAGTTCAGACCTGCTCCCATCTGCAGCCCTCAGCATGCAGTTTTTGCTCAGTGTAAATTTAAATTAATAATCTGCAGCTGTCTCACACTCTATAGGTTATTGATACTTTGCAGTATTTAGTGGAAGCATTGAGAACCATTCAGTTCAAACAAAGAAAAAAAAAAAAACGTGCTTAATACTCGATTCCTGAGAGGTGTAATGCTGAGACATGGCAAAAATGTGTGATCAGGAGCAGTTCATCAGATGGTAAGGCCGTTTATTCTTTCTCCTCCTCCTGCTTGTGATCCTCTGTCTTCCATTCGCTGCCCCGCCCTGACGTGTGCGTCTCTTTGCCTCGTCCCCAGACCGAGGACTATCTGAAGAGGAAGATCCGGAGTCGTCCCGAGCGCTCCGAGCTCGTCAGGATGCACATCCTGGAGGGTGAGTTTTTACCTGCAAATGGAGCTGCACTGTCAGCGAGAGAGAGGGTAGATGTCAGATGAAAAGCAAGAAACCTTATTAAAAGGAACCGTACAGCAAACAAAACAGAACAGTTCCAAGTGATGAAGTTATTATATAGTTCCTACTTGCTATAATTTCTTATAAGATATCAGAGTTTCCATGAGGTCAAGTGTTTGTTTCATATACCAGCTTTGTACAGTTATTTTGCTACACCAGTGAATGTAACAGTCCACACCAGTAATGTCTCAGATATATTTTCACTTGCGAGAAACAGCTTTCGGTTTAGATCTATTCTGAATCAGGAAGTGCCAAAATATCTCCAGTGTTGATTTATATCCCCCAAGCACTAAGCGATTCCCCCGTGCCATTTTATTGTATATCAAAGTGAGTCGTTTGATTAATAAATTTGCGTGTCCGCATGTTGTCGTGTTGTCTCCTACACAGAGACGTCAGCAGAGCCGTCCCTGCAGGCCAAGCAGCTGCAGCTGAAGCGAGCGCGACTGGCCGACGACCTCAACGACAAGATCTCCCACAGACCGGGTCCCATCGAGCTGGTTCACAAAAACATCCTGTCAGTCACCTGCCCTCTGCAGCACTCGCTGCTGGGTGAGTACACACACACATACACACACACCTCACCACAGTCAGCCGCACGGGTCGCAGAATATGGGCCGACTTGTTATCTGTACTGCTGTAACTGTTATAACATGAGCACAGTCCAAAGTTTGTACACACAGACATCCAAACGTGCTGAGATAAAGCAGGGAAAATACACCTGACACAACTCTTTCTCATCCATTATGGTGTTGGAACAAGCCGGTGCAGGAATACACACCTTTACGCAGCGTTTTGTAAGACTCACAAGCACAAGCGCGGGAGTTATGAAAGCTTATACACAACCTTACGCCTCCTAAAGGTGCATGCAGACTGCCACACCCACCATGCTGTTTTCTTGCTGATTAATTGGGTCATGCAGGTTAGGGAAGAGTAGAGATGTTGAAACATGCTCACCTCTGTTATTTCGTTGCCGCTGTACCATTGATTGACGTTGAGTGTGAGCACACCTTAACCTAAGTAATTACAACACTCAGGAATCTTCACACACTTGTAATACAATATTTTCAGGTTGAGTGTTCAAACACACACTGCTCAGTTGTTCAGGTTGCATCATTGCAGTAGATGTGATAAGTAGAAGTCAACCGCATAGAGATGACACAACACCATTGTTTGGACACAGTCCTGTGATGAAACTCGGTTGGACATAACTTCTCTAAAATTGCTCATCCCTCTTTTGCAATCTTCATGACTGTGACCATGTCTCACACTGCGAGGGAATGACCCGTTCGACTTCTTTCTTCTGTGGTTTGGGAAAAGTCTTTGATTCATGAGCCATTGTCACTTTTTTATCGACCACAGAAGAAAACCAACAAAGATGCCTCCGTGATTCAGTTCAGTGAAACTGAAAACTTTTCTGCTCTGTCACAGATTCTCCAAAAGGAGCCGGGGGAGAGAGCTCGTCCTTAGACGAAGACAGCAGTGATGCTCTGTCACCAGACCAGCTGACCAATCACGACTCTCCCCTGAGCGCAGTCCCTCAGTTCTCCCCCTCCGATGCGGTCACCCAGAACGGGGATCTGTCTCCCACACAGGTAGAGAGTCGCTTCAAGTTCATGTTACCTGAACAGAACAAAATTCAAATTTGCCTGCTGATGGATGATTATATTTGCACCGTTAACCAGTCATATTTTCCTCAGTTTGCTCAGCCTCCTCCTCCACCTCCTCCACCACCTCCTCCACAGGTGAATGGGTCACCTGCCTCCCCACCCACGAAATTGACAAATGGAACGACTGTGACTTCGACACACTCCCGTCCCACGGGACACATCAAGGTGTGTAGACACTGGTTATTTTTCTGTCTTGATACAGACAGTCATGGAAACTCAGTTTGTTTCAAGCTAAGCATTCTGTAGATTTGATGACTTGCAAGTAAATGCGGCCTTGATCTGTATTTGTCGTGCAGCTATAAGTGACTAACCCCTCCCTCACGTCTTCCTTTCCTCCCTTCCCCCTCCTTGACCACATTTCTCACATTCTGTCAACAGTCTCAAGCTAAGACGACTTCAGATCGTCCCCCACAGAGACCCAAGAAACCAAAGGACAGCAAACCCAAGGTCAGCATAGTCTGTGTTTCATTTTCATTTTGACAGGCAGTGACACTGATGGAGAAGTGACATGGAGGAACAGTAGCACTGTTTTGTCATGATAGCAGGTCAGCTTTTCAGGCTTATTCATCATGTGGTCCATCACCTTCTTGTAAAACATACTAATAAAAGATGTGGTGACAGTTAGAATCAGTTAGAATCTAAACTGAACACCCACAACATTTCACATTTAACACTCATAATCAATTAAAGAAGAGGAAGAGATACTGCTTTCTGCAGCCCCCAGTGTCCTCAGTTCAATAGAATAAACTCTTGTTCTTCATAACTGGAAATGCTCTTTTGTTCTAATTATGTTCTTTCCATGAAGAAGTGTTGAATACACATGCTGGTTTTTCATAGTTTCATTTAGAGTTGTGCAGAAATATCCAGTGTTATCTACACGAATACAGTCCAACATGAGCATCCCTCATTAAAGACAGTTTACAGTGTAAAGGCATTAAAGAGTGGAATTATACTTTTTACTGTCCTTGTCATCCGGGTGTAGGTGAAGAAGCTGAAGTACCACCAGTACATCCCTCCAGACCAGAAGGCAGATAAGGAGCGTCCACCGCAGATGGACTCGTCCTACGCGAAGCTGCTCCAGCAGCAGCAGCTCTTCCTGCAGCTGCAGATCCTCAGCCAGCAACAGCAGCACTACAATTACCACACCATCCTCCCCGCACCTCCCAAGTGAGAGTCACTGACGGTGTTAATAGTAATTGCGATTTTGGGAGATGCTTCTAAAATAATTCGTCACTTGGATTCTCATAATTAATTGTTCTCTGTCTCCCCTCAGGCCTCCGACTGAGCAGCCCCCGACAACCAACTCTGGCCCCTCCCCTACGCGCAGTGCTCCCACGACAACAACCATGGCCTCCTCCAGTCAGAGTGGGACTGCACGTCAGGGCCAAACAGCAGGAGCCAAACCCAGCACTCTGCCAGCCAACCTGGATGAGTTCAAAGTAATTAAAAGACTGTACTCAGAAATGTTCCTGTCAAGAATAGATACTTGTTTTCATTGGAATCTACTACGGGAAGGGACTTTGCAAGTCCGGTCATTTCTCCGCTGTTTTGCTAAACCCCACCCCCCTGCCATGTGCATTTGTTTTCAACGAAGCTGGTGAGAAAGCAATCCATGGAGCGGTGGACAGCGTTATTTATCATATACGCGTTACGATGTGTATATGTGTGTAGTCTTAACTGTCATAAACAAGAGATTATGGGTTACGGGGTGCATTTGTGTCGCGCTGCCGCAGAGAGCTGGGATGCCAGGGCAGAGGCTGGTTGGTTTTCAGCCAAGAGACGCTAGGTGGAAGGCAGAGAGCCTCCATTCTCCCTGTAACAAGTTACAAGTCATTTATCTAACCATCACAATTACTCCAAAGTTGTTTAATTAAGGTAAAAATGTAGCATAGTTCCTCTTTAAAATAGTAGAATAAATTATTAATAATGATGTCAGACATCACACAGACTGTAAATGTCCTCTAAAAGTCCAACATATGGGACAAGTGTCTACTCTTGGGGACCTCTGACTAGGAAATGATGTTTTCTGACCAGTTGTTCAGTCAGTTGCTTTGCTCTTTCACTTTGAGTCAATGGTGGTTTGGTTTCTCATCAGGTCGCTGAGCTGAAACAGGAACTGAAGTTACGTGGTTTGACCGTGTCAGGCACCAAGAACGACCTCATCGAGAGGCTCCGCAACTACCAGGAGCAAAATGGAGGCGGCGCAACGGCTTTGAAAAACGGCGTGTTGTCACCCAGCCAGCAGGGCGTGGGCTCAGCCGCCAACACCATCATATCCTCACCGACAACCACCACCACCCCCGACACCCAGTCAGGAGAGTGTGGCTTTAAGTTAGCTTTGTCCTCATTGGCTCACGCAGTTCCTGGGAGGGTCATGCGTTTTGGCAGCACCAGCTCCAGCCCACCCGTGTCGCCCACTCCGTCTGAGAGGTCGTTGGCTGGTATGAGTCCAGATGAGACGAGCTGTAATGGAGACATGTTTGGAGAGATGGTAAGAACTAGATGTAAAGCGGATGTTTGTTAACAACATTGACGAAGTTCCTTTGATTTCCTGACACCCTCTTCTTGTTTGCTTGTCCTTCAGGTGAGCTCTCCCTTGACCCAACTCACCCTGCACCCATCTCCTCAGCACCCATCAAACATCTCTCCACTCTCACAGCCTCTCCCTAAGGTCAAAGAGGAGACCCAGAGCCCATGCAGTCTGGCCAAGTCTTCAGCTGCCTCGGGCCAAACCTCTGAGTCCTTGCCAGCCGCAGCCATGGACACTTCCGCCATGGACAAGGACCAGATGCTCCAGGAGAAGGACAAACAGATCGAGGAGCTGACCAGGATGTTGAGGCAGAAGCAGAGACTAGTGGAGACCCTCAGGTCCCAGCTGGAGCAGGGCAAAATGGCGGGTGGATTAGCTGCAGAGAAAGAGGGAAGTGAAAAAAGCAAAACATCCCCAGAGGTTAAACTTCAAACTCTAATAAAAGCCTCTGCCATTCAACCCCCGACTCTCCCTAACGGCTTGGTGGTGAAGGTGAAGAAGGAGGTGGAGTCTGAGGAAGAAATGGAGGGAATAACGGAGGAGGCCCTGGGAAAGAAGCTGGCCCAGCCGATGCAGTGTTCACAGGAGACTCTGCTGAGGCTGCAGCAGATTCACAGGCTACAGGTTCAACAAGCTGAGCAGCAGAAACAGCAGCAGAGCCAGGTGACACTGCAGAAGGCGCCAGAGGCTAAAGCAAACCCTCAAAAACAACAACAGCAAAAGAAAGAAGCTCAGATCCTGCTCCAGCAGCAGCAGCACCTCCAGCAGCTCATCATACAGCAAACCCAACAGAAACAGCTCCAGGCCCAGCAGAAGTTAGCACAGCAGAAACTGGCCCAGCAGAAACTCACGCAACAGAAGCTGGTGCAGCAGAACCAGCTCAAACAAACCCAGGGGCAGGTTCAGCAGAGCCAGCAGAAGAGCCAAGTTCAGCTGAAGCAAGTCCAGGTGCAGATCCAAAACCAGACGGTGGCAGGCCAGAAGCCGGCGGTGACCCACACCCAGCAGAGGAAACAGCAGAAGACTCAGCACAGGCAGCAGCAGAAACAGCAGACGGCAACTGTCGCCACGCAACAGGTGATGACACTGACCACCTTTAGCACCATCATCAACCCTCACATTATGAGAGTCATTATAATTTCAATAGACTGTAATGGCGGAGTGAGAGTAGAGCTACCTTACAGCTAACATGCCACAATGTTGAAGTTTCTTTGTGTTAAAATATCATCAATGATAAAATGGAAAAACGTCCTGTTTGATTTCCAGGTGACTCCGGTCTTCATCAACCAGCAGAACGGCACTCAGATCCACACTCAGGCCATTTCACTAGACCTCCTCAAGGCCAACGGCACGCCCACACTGGTCACCGACAGCAATGGCAACCACTACCTGATCGCTCTCACCAGTCACGCCGCAGAGAGTCAGAACGGAGTGTCCCCATTGGCCAAAACCAACGGACGCATCACACTGCAGGTACAGCACAACGTTTATTCTTTGAGGGACTGAACTGTGTTGATGTGTGATGGAGTATTTATGTGTATTGTCGTTTGTTGTTTTTCAGAGATTGCAGTCGACTCCAAGTAAACTCCCCAGCAATGACAGCCCATCAAAGGAGCAGACAGAGGTCGAGCCTGTGAGCCAGCCAATCAAAAAGGTACGATCCACACTCAGATCTTGTTATTCACTAGTGCACAGTTAAAGAGGCTCACATTAGCCACCTTCTTTCAGGTGTAAGTTTTCAATGATCTTCCTCAAAATCCTCAGACACTAAAATTCTATTAGTCCTTCAGTAAAAGTAGTTCAGTAGGTTTATTTATAATGCCATCTGTGTGAATACACATAAATAACTTATTTGTTAATGGTTTTGTTTCCTTTGCTTTTTTCTCTCTTTGTTTTTTCAAATCAAATCCACAAATTTCTTTCTTTCTTCCACAACCACATTATAGGTGTGTCTTGAACATATAAACATATGATGTATAATGATATGATATATCCTGATTAACACAATAATATTCAAGAACAGGCTGACATAAACACTGTCCCTAACTGTGGACAGTTTCTATTATGTCCAAAATCGAGCACTAATATTCACCAAGTCAGTAATAACTGACCTTAAATGCCTCATATAATAACATGATGGAAGGATTGTGATTTGTGTTCATCAGCTCCTTTTGTCTGAACCTGACACTAAAACCTTAAAATACCTCCCACTGTGTGTGTGCATACAGGAAAAGATATTTATGAAGCCAACTGTAATGCAACAGCAGTAACATCCCTCTGCCACAGAGTGTCGCCACTCACACAGTTAATGAAAGTCAGTCAGACTGTGAACTGGTGGAATGAGAAAAGCAGCCTGTTATGCAAATGTATTACCGGTACTCCATGAACCAATCACAAGAGAGTATTCCACATATTCATCTTGTCCCTGTTTGTCCCCTCAGGGACAGAAGGTGGGGCTGCACCTGGACACCAACGGCGTCCCACAGCCCAGCCTGTCGGCCACAGCTCCGCCCAGCCTGCAGCCCTTCTTCGACGACATGTCGGACAGCGAAAGCCAAAGCAGTTTAATCTCGTCTCTGAAGGTAACGCGGCCGTCTCCTCCGCTCCTGCGAGCGCCCGTCGTCATGTCGACCTTACTGCTAAGTCTGCTGCTCCACATGTTGTAAACTTCATTAACCTTCTTCTCCTTGTTTCTTTCTCTTTTCTCTTACATTTCATCACTTCACCACTCCATCCTGGCAGAGAGAGGAGGTGTGTCCGCCTTACGACCGGCACACACTGTTCACCCCTCCCTCTCCTAAACCCAACACCTCCCTTCCTACTCAACGTTGCAAAGTATGTCTTCTAGCATGTCTTTTCTTTCCATCTTTTCTTTATTGTCCTTCTTTTTTTGTCTGTCCCTCCATTTCCAAACCTTTGTGTGCACATTTTACTGAGCTTTGAAGTGTGTCTGACATAAAGTAAAAATCTCCCATTCTGTCAACATCTTGATGTTTTCTTTTCCACAAAAAGTCTTTTGTCTTTTCTGTGTTTTGTTGTGTCCTTTCACTTTTATTTACCACCTGTGTTTCCCAGAAAGCTCTAGACAGTTCACAGAGAGTTGTTGTAAACCTTCACTCAGATGTGAGACAGGGTAGACAAAACAAGCTGGTGGTTAGTCAAGTGTTTCCAGTTGAGAGAAAGTGAGAATCACGAAACGCCTGTAATGAGAGCCTTTCAGCTTTATGTGCACAAAAACCATGGCACTAATGTAGGTGATAATCCCTAAACACACAATATCTGCACTGTGAAGACATAATAGAAGATATACTTAAAGTAAATATCCCCTTGTGTTTTTATATACCTCCAGTTGGAACATCCTGTTTGAGATAAATTGAGTTTCTGTATGACACGTTAAGGGAAGGTGGGAAGTTAGTGCACTGACACAAACTTATGAGAAAGCAGCGTTGTGGTTTAAAAGGGATAGTTCAACATTTTGGGAAATTTGCCTGTTGCCATAATCCCTATAGTCACAGGGGTCGATTCATTACCTTTAATTATCGGTGCATGTTGTTCTGAGATCCGCGGCGCAGAGACACAAGCTGCTCAGCGAACACAATGGAGGGGAACGGTACAAGGTCCCCTGTCCCTCAAAACTCATCAAATAGTTGTTTTCGAGGCAAATGCATAGCTGGAACTACATTCCAGACATGGCTGCTGGGCAGAGCAGTTTCAAAAGCGCAAGTAGTTCAGAGTATTTGCTTCATATGTCGTAATGTTACATAATTATACATGATTATTTCATAGCCTGGTGAATGTGCAGGTCACAACTTGTCCACCAGAGCGAGCTGTTGGATTGTGTATTTGATGAGTTTTGAGGGACCGCTCACCTTGCGTCTCTGCCCCTCAGATCTCAGAACAACATGCACTGATAATTAAACGCAATGAACTTACTTCTATGACTATAGGGATTATGGCAAGAGGTGAATTTGCCAAAATGTTGAACTATCCCTTTAAAGGAACTGCTGATTTAGATAAAGCTAAACAGGCTGCACAGCGTATTGCAAGTGTGTTGTAATACTCAGCTGTATGGGATGTCCTGTACATTTGGCCAGTTATTCAATGAAATAAAAAAATAAAGCAAAAATGCAAAATCAGCTGCAAAATGCAGAGTTAATCTCTGTGTAAAGACATGGAGTTTGTCTACGGTGCATTGTGGCTGAGCAGTATTGTTTTCGTCTGTCTTGCAGGAGAACGGGGTGAATAGTCAGCACATGGACGACCTGTTTGACATCCTGCTGAAGAGTGGAGGTAATGACCTGCTTTCAGTGTGGACACAAAGACGTCCTG
>OMNW01023852.1:1028-12278 GCA_900303245.1 Selene dorsalis
GAGATTAAAAGAGATTAAAAAACTCACTCTTTTTGGTATATTTTAGGTTTTTGTGAGATTGCCACCCTTGACATTTTCAGTATAATGATTGATTCTTGATTCTTTTTTAGATTTCAGATTTAAGATTTCAGCTCTGTAGAAGAAAAAGCTGTAAATTTGACATGAGGGATTGCTTACGATGAGAAGCCCACACAGGCTGACTTGTGAATTAATAAACACTTCACAGTTCCTCTCTGCTCTGCACAGTTTGTTATCCAGAATCTCCAGATCCACTCTTTTCCTTCTAGTTGCTGCAGCTTAGCGACATGCTGGTAAAGGTGGTGAAACACTGAGCAGCTAAAACCAGATTTTTTTTTTTGTCCTTGGATTTCGTGGAAAGTTACCACTTCAGAAAAGATAGGGAATATTCCACTCTCCATGCCTGATGTTTGAGTAAATAAACAGCTCTTTGCCACCATCACAACATCATATGAGATCATGAGATCATGTCTTTTCAGTTTGTTCTGCACCAAATGACCAAAAAACAAAAAAACAAAACAAAACTGAGGTGTCTGTAAAGAATAAAATGTCATAAGGAGAAATCTGCCTATTCGCTGCTTTCTGTTTGCCTTGGTCACTCTCCCATGGACACTGGATGGTTGTGTCACACCATCAGGCCTCCACTCTCGAACCAGGTGATGACAGCATTATTGTAGCAGGGTCCCTGTAGGTTTAAGGTCAGTGTGTTAAAACATTATATAGGCCCTTATGGCCGAGACGTGAGTAACAACTCTTTTCACCTGCCTTGCTCGCCACAGTCTCTGGAACGCGTAAGACTCCCATGGATGTGTGAGGTCTTTTGTCAAGCTCTTCATTTGTCTCCCTCGCCGCTGATAGTGGAAACAGTAAATATTTGATAGAGTTATTGCCCGGATTGGATTAATTACATGCAGTCTTGAGTTTCTGCAATGCATCTTTTGTTCCCGGAGAAGTCACACAACATTAACAAGCTGTCAAGCTGTGAACTGACATGGTTTGTCTCAATGACTTGTTGTTGGTTTGCCTGAGATTCTGTGTGTATGAGTTGTGTGTGTGTGTGTGAATGTGCCTCCGTGCAAGCAACATTCAAAACAACCCACACTCTCAAACTTGTGAATTTAGAGAGCGTATATGTCTAAGGTAAGGTGGAATAAGCGAGGGAGAAGGTGACAGGTA
This sequence comes from Selene dorsalis, assembly GCA_900303245.1. NCBI lineage: Eukaryota > Metazoa > Chordata > Actinopteri > Carangiformes > Carangidae > Selene > Selene dorsalis. The sequence continues at coordinate 2,223 of OMNW01023852.1, forward strand.
AACAGCATGCGAGAAAGCAAAGGGGGAGTAATGGAGCTTGACTAAACCAAGCGCTTATACATAAATTGACATGTGCAATTAGGGAGATGTACACAGTCCCCCTGGTCTGTTTAAGATCTGGAATAGTTTCCTAACAGCTTCAAGATGCCCTGTTTTGGCTTTGGTTTCAAATCTAAATCGGGTTTGACCTTGCTGAAAAATGGTGCTGGTGAAATTCTCTCTGTACTCTTTGGCTGAGCTCCAGATCCACACCATACATGACGGTGAACACTGAACAAGTTTCGGCCTCACTGGAATCTGATGAATTGTGACCTGAACTTGAATTCCTCGCGCTGGATTTTGCAAAGCGGTCAAAAAACACTTTTGGTTTTGGTTTCCTGTTTATATGGTGTATAACGGTGGAGGGGGGGCATTAAAATTGGAGGAGCTGAGGGTTTAGCTGGCATACTAGACCTGGAACCTGTCAGAATGAAATGCTTTGGTTAGTTCCAGCCTTTTTTTCCTCCACTTTATTTCTTCTCTAGCTTTTTCTTTCTGCTTTTTGTTTTGACATGTGACCTCTGCGTCCACTGAGATATAGACACCGTCCAACCTTTATTAGTGGCTTTTAGCACTTTACACAGTGAGGATTGGCAGACGGCACCTACAAAGTGGCATCCAATGGGTTAAAGACAGCTGCCAACATCTGTAGCTGTGGTTAGCTTTTAATTGTGAGGCCCAGCAAGCAGGCGAGCAGCATGGTGGAGAGGGGGCTGGCAGGGCCGCATATTTCAGCGCAGCGTTCACAGAGCAGCTTTCCGGCCCGACCATGTGGACTCAATGATGGCGTCCAGGGGTGTGCTGTGCTCCTATGAAATATTAAATCTGCTCGGCCCCCAAGTGCAGACAGACCACCTGCAAGCAAGCGTGGCGTGCGGTGAGCCCGGAGATCAGATGTCCCTCAGAACACACATGCACAAACACACACACACATGCATGCACAAGAAAAAAAACAACACATGATCGCCAGTGTCCCCGTACAGGATAAACCTGTAGGCCTGCACATGCTTACACTAATGGACATAAACACATACAGCGAAAAAAAACCCTGTGAACATGGAAACACTCAAACTGATGTGGGAGGGGAGACCTGTGCAAAAAATGCATTTCCTGCTTGTTCTGCAGAGCATTTCTACAGATTGCAGAATGATTTTCACCAAACATTTTTCGTCTGCAGCTCCTCTCTGATACATGTTATTCTCCTTCTTGAAACAATCAGCAAAAGCAGAGAGAAGCTACGATGAAGAGGAGGAACAAAAGAAAGAAAGAAAAAAATCACAGAAGAAAGAGCCTCTAGTCCAAAAAGAAACTTTAGCCTCCTTCGAAAAGGAGCCAAGAGGACAACGGGTGCTTGTCGACTGCCGTCCCCTTCAGGGCCTCGTTCATTTACACGTTGTGCAGTCGATCCTCGGCCTCCCCTCTGCTCCCCTGAGGCATCCGTGCCTGCCCAGATGTGCAGCTGTTTATGTGGAGCAGCGACATAAGCAGCTGGCCTGCACATCTGCAGAATGAACAGATGGGGTCGCCATTTGCTGGACTCAAGATAATGTCATTTCACCCACAACAGGTTCACTTTATTTACTTCATGTCTCAGTGTTTGACCATTTAAATGGCCCTGTACGTAATTATGACTGCATTATGATTGTATTGTGGTGTAAGTTTTGTTTTTCAGGAGAGGTTTGTGTGCTCTTTGGATTTCTTGATGAGCCTCTGTTTGGGATGTTGTGGGAAATATATGTAAATAAACCACAAAACGGAATGAACTTTTGTGTATTCTGCGTCATTTCAGGCACGAAGCTCATCAGGAAAATAAAAGGAACTATGGATTGCATTCAAACAGAGAGATCAACAGGCTCAATTTACATTATAAATACACCATGTAACACTAAAACAAGTCAAATGTGTTAATTTAGCAGTAGTTAAAGAAAAAACTGTAACATATTTGTAGTTTAAATTGGTTAGTGTCTTAGTAAAGGTCAGTCTAACCGGCTCATGTAGAGCCCTGTGCGCCTCGTGGCCATTATAAAGGCACGGGTGACATCCTGTGGTCATTTTGTGTCACTGATTCTTTCAAAAATAAATGCTTCTTGCTTTCTTCCCTGTCATTTGTTCATTACTTGATAGGGGGTGCCAAACTCACAACACACAACTGCACATGAGGTTTACAAGGTTGCAGTAAAAAAAAAAAAAAAAAAACTTGGAGAATAAAGGGATGTATATGTGCCTCGGGTTTTTATCATTAGAAGCGTCTATGGTAGTTTTTATATCAGTTCATGCCATGTTGACAAGTTCTGCCGAAACTGCAGCAGCTCGTGGCATCTCCACGTCATGATGTGACGATGGCACTGGCTGAGTCACATCCAGTGCTGCTCCAAAACAAAACACCTACGACACATCAGGCATACATATCATCAATGCTCTTGCAGAAAACAAACACCAACTTACACGTAATATCCTACTAAATACTATCGATTTCCGCCCCTGAACATCATCACCTGAGTGAAGCATTCACACCCAACTTCAGTATAGACATATTTTGTTGCAGAGTGGGAAGTGTGGGCTCTCTGTCCAAGGCGTGAGTTTTAATACACTGGCTCATCAGCTTTCTGCTGCTGGTTAAGAGGGTTTATGGAAACTTTGTGTGGATTATTTCAAAATCAGACACACGGCATGTTTATTTTCCTCGGTGCTCTATGCCAGGCATGATGTGTGCCATCTGTTCTCACCAACAGCTTCTAATGCATTTATTTATCAGATTCACAGAAGCAGTGAGTTGCATTGTGCATTTGTGTTTAAGCCACAAAGAAAATGATGGAATATTAACATTTACTCTTCATTTAAAAAATGTTTGCAAATAATATATGCACAAGTCTGTCCATTGTTGTGAGAGAAAAAACATTCACCCTCATAAAGTCACAAGGTGGCAGCAGAGGCCTACTAGCATTTTACCATTCACCTTAGAACTGCACAGCACCTTCAGCACCTGCTTACTCTGAGCCAAATGAGCAGTGTACTGTGTTCAGGGGAAAAAACACAACTAGGTACTTTATAAGGCGTGAAGGTCAACTTTATGCCACAAGTCCTGACCGTAGTATAAATATGGTCAAGACCTGAAAAAAATCGATATTGAGGACACAATAAATTTGACATTGATACAACAATACTGCAGACGTGTGTTGTGCATGCTTTGTTTTATGTGGTGTATCAAAGAAACAACAACAACAGAAATCCTGCAGGAAGAGACCATTCTTTATTTCTGAAACATACAGACATTGACTTGTCCTTGGAATTTATTTGTGAATGAGCCCAAGTCTCCTCCTCCCTCTCCTCATTTGGATAAATGTCACGGATTACCTAACGGGCGAATGAGGGTGGTTTTGTCATTCAAGAGGAGGTAAGACTGTCATTTAGTTGCCTTGGAGACTACAAATCAATAGCATCATGCAGTATCTTCTTGTCCATTCCCAATGGGGGGGTTCGGTCACTGCTGGCGTCATCAGGAGTTGGTAAGGGTTGGGGCGAATCACCTGTGCTCTGATTGGCTCCTGACGATAAATGAGCTGCCATTGAGGTTTTCTGGCCCGGCCAGAGAGGGGGTGTGTCTCTCGGCTGCACAAGCACACGCCCTCCCGCATAAATACCGAACACGAGCCGTAGTGATGATCAGACAGACTCACCAATTTAAAGAGCTGCGCTTTCTCTCTCTCTCTCTCTCTCTCTCCCCTGTTGTCACCTCCCCGGGTGTCAAGACTTGTCACAGTCACTTTCGTTTTGCGTTTGCGTCCCGTGCTGCTTTGGAGAGTTGAAGCGAGCAGACAAGAAAGACAGAGAAAAAAAAACAACAGGAAAAAGTAGAGAGAAGTCAGTGGCTGTGATCAGATTCCCTAATCAGCAGAAATTGGCAGCAGGTGTGAATTCATGTCTGTATTTTCCCCGCAGATATACTGGTGAGTACTGCATCTCTCCCACATGTCTGTGTGCGTCTCTTTGTCTGTGCTCGTCTGGTTTGGTAGAAAAAGACTCGGGTCAAGTTTGAAACAGTAGCTCGGATGTGTTGGCTTTCCATCTGACAGGTAAGAACAATACGGGTTATGCACTTGTGATGTGTTTTTGTCTGGTGATTCCCCCCCCCCTCAAAGCAGACACCTTCTTTTTTTCTTTTTTTTTTTGGGTTGCTACACCCACTCATGTTTCCTTTGAGATTTTCTATGGGGTGTTGCCCCTGAAATTGGAAATGTCACACAGCACACGGATTGGAAAAAAAGAGAAAAGAGAATTTCTGGGTCTCACCTGTTTTTTTTTTTTCCATATTAGATCTGTTGTCAAGCACCAGCCTGATAAATGTTTTGAGCTCGTGCTGATTCAGAAAGGTCACAGTGGTCACAGGGCTTCATTTTCAGCCTATTTCTATTTAGGGATGAAATGTGCCTTATTCCCCTTTTTCAGGACCCCCACTTTTACACTGACTTTGCTGTGTCCTTAAACATTTGGAGTAATACGCTGTCTTCATCCTACAGTCTTTTATGCTGCAGGTGCAGTGCAACTAGAGGAGGATGGATGCACTCTGCCCCTGTCTTTTACTGTAGTGTCATTTATAACAGGAATAGTGGGTGCACCTTTTGTTTATTTGGAGCCTTTCTCAAGAATTGTTTTCCTGTCTGTAGAGAGGATATGCAACTTGTTTTGAAACATTGTTTTTCGTGCTCTGTTCAAACCTCAGCAGGCTTCAAGCTGTGTCTACCAGGAAGTTCAGAATCGACCTCTTTACTGTAACCACACTGCCTCCTGCTCTTACTTACACCAGACCTATGCTTCTCCCTTCTGTAATACTGACATCTGAGAGATCCAAAAATAGGGTTTCACTTTTCCTCAGTGTTAATTTCCAAGGCGTGATTAGAGAGTTTCGTTCAGTTTGGAGCTGCATTCTGCAAGTTTTGCAAATATCTTCCACTTTCTGTACTGTGACTTTGTATCTGTACAAACAGGAAGACATTTTTCTCACAACATCTGGAACTCGCCCAAAATGGCTGTATATCTTCCAAACACTATGTAGATAAGAATGTATGCAGGAAACTTTTTCTGTTGGACTTGTAAAGTCAGTTAGATTTTCACTCGCATGCACTTGGATTACCTTAAAGCACTGGAGTAGTAACAGATCCATGATGTGTTTCAGTGGCAGACGCAAACCAGAGGAATCTGGATGCAACTCATTCATTCCTGCTCGCTCCGGTGGGGGGGGGGTCTCTTTTCAGCCCCCGTCACCCTCCCCTCCTCTCTTTCCCCACTACCACCACCCACATACCTGCAGAGCTGTGTGACTCGGCTGGTGGAAAGCTCAGCGCTGGCACTGGAACGTCAGCAGCTTTGCCCTGTCGCCACACAGCCTGAGATTTATGATAGTAGTAGTAAGAACAGTGGGGTGGCAGAGGGGAAACAATGTTGATAACGCAAGCCGCAGATTCCCCCGTTGTGCAGCGAGACTATTGCATAGACCGCCTCGGGGTCTTGGGGTCCTGTCAGCACCACTGCAGCTCAGACGCACAAGGAGATAGCGTGGCCTTTATCTTAACCTCTGAAGACGACATGAAGACACAGGTGTCTGTCTGAGGTCATGCCTTCAGACATCTCTAACAGAGATATTTTGACTGTCTTAGGTAAAGATGATGTGGCTGAAGGCTTTAATTATAAAACGGTTGCAGCATAAAGTCATTAGGAAAATGGGACTTCATTAAATGAGGTCCGGTAGGTGTTCAAACTAAACTGGAGACTCTGAAATATGGCAAACTCCTCCAATTTATATCTGCTCTTCCACTGGTCACTGGTCAGTACATTTGTCTGAAACTCCAGAGCTTGTTGTGCAGGGGTGATTTCACAGATGGACTCAAAAGAGCTTCCAAGATGAACTTGGTCATCTTTCATACAGTTGTGGCATTTGAAAACACTATAGAGCAGCAGCATGTCTGAAACTCTGCCCATAGCCATCCCTCAAAGCCCAATGTGATGCACTCCAATACCCCAAAATATACAATTCTGTATTTTTCTAAGATCATTGACATATGAAAACAAGAACCGCCACATTTAAGAAGCTGTAGCCATTGAATCTTGTTGACCTTGTTGACCTAATCCATTAAATGACAAATGGTTTGAGCCCTAGACTCGAGTAATCCTTCCGATACGCACTTTGGACATGTGGAACATGACCGTGTCTTGTGCCATTACCTGTTGTCCTTCTCTGCCCTGGGTGGACCTGGCATTAAGACGCCGGCCCAACCAGGTATGCCTTATCTTGACTGGGTCAAGAGGTAAAGAGGTTTATGGCCACCTGCCACATCAGCCTCATATAATCAACCAGGGCCACTCGTGCATGTGCGCGTGTGTGCGTGGCTGACAGAATCCAGCAATCTGAAGTATTTGAGTATTGTGTGCAGGTCATTCAGACATGACTGCTACATATGTGTCCTTGACCATAAACAATATTTAACTGTGCTCCATTCTGATTTAATGTCATCCATCAACGGGTTTGTCAGTTATAGAGCTCTTTAACATGCCATGTCTAGGAATCCATCCACTTTGAGAGAGGGACACGATGAGTCCAGCTTGACACTTGAGGCAGCAATAGATGTGACTGTGGTCTGTGTATGTTTGTTTCCTCCCTCGCAGGTCGACTTGTTGCTTGTGCACCCCCACTTCCTCCTCATTGTGCCCCCTTTATGTTTTATTAGGCCGATGTTCTGTTATTCTTAGCCTAGCAGGATGTTTATACGATCCCCGAACAGAAATATGACTGGCAAGGCCTGAGTGTTTATCTTTCTTTCCCTTCCCCTCCCTCTCTCCCCCTCTCCTCCTCTGCACAGGTCTTCACTGTCACTGTTCATCCCTCTGTCTCCTCCTCTGCTTCTTTTTTTGCATGCCTGCCTCACCCTCCTCCTCTGCACCCCCACTCAAGGATGAAATAAAATCAAGAGCTGCCTCGGCTGACATGATTTTTTTTCCGTGTTAAATCTTGCGTATCCTTCGAGCTGCCTGCTTTTTAAAAAAATATTTATTTATATTTTTGGATATCCCACTATTGTTTTGTCTGTGTGGTCTGAATGGTGGCGTAAAAGTTACTGGACTTTGCAGTGATAAAGCCAGAAGCGTTTCAATTTTCAGTTTTTTAGAGTCACCCTACACCCTGTTGTGATGTCAGTGTTTCCCCCTGAGAGCCACAAAGGGTGTGTGTGAATTTAGGGATGGAAAAACTGATAAATTGCCTATGCTTCAGGGGTTAATGATCTCCTGGTATTGAGTGACTCATGCCACTCAATTCTCCCTTAAGGATGAATATGCATTAATACAACAAAGATTACAGGAAGACTGACCATGTGGTGCATTTTGAATAGAAAAGTAAAACTAAAAACAGCAGCAACTTGATTGACGGGGCTTCAGAAGACTAAGGGGAGTTTATCAGAAGTTAATGATCTGAGCCCTGATTGGTCTACATAAGTGTACAGGATAACGCTTAATACTAAAATGTAGTTTCCATTTGGCACAACAACAACCTCAAGGCCGGAAAAATGCAACATCAATGTAAAGTTTTCTAATGTTAGTCACCATAAGCTATATCAGTTCAAATAAAGCTGCAGCAGGAAAACCCCCTCAGTACACTGAAATGAATGACTAGTTTGGTAACGATAACCTGTGCTTTGTTCAGATCAAAGAAGAAGAATGTGTTCAGGTTGTTATTTCTTCTGCAAAGTTTGTCAGGGTTGAAGATGCACTACCATGTCAAGTGTCAGATTACCAGATTTAATATGAACAATAACTTGCTATTAAGCAATTCATGTTCCAGTAAATAGATTTCTGTAGAGCACACTGGGTGTGCTGAGTTTTGTATGAGTCATAAATGGGACGCTAAGAGAGCTCTGCGCTTTATTTAGGAATTCCACAGAATGTTTCATGTTGTTGGTGAGGGATGGTTTATTTTTTAAAGGGACTTCTGTTTGTGTGATTTATCAAACACAAGCATTAGTCTGAATGTTCATGTTTTTTGCTGTTATGTAATGGATTTTTGAAGCAAAAGTGTCAGGCTTATTCACTGTATTACTATTGTTGTGTTATTTCCCCCATATTCAAAACACTTTTATTCACGCTCTGAAGTAGGTCAAGCGATGCCACACACAGGTCTGTTGAATCAGATAACGTGTGGATGTGAGTTAGCTTCTTGTCGTGTTCTGTTTTCTTTGTCCTATATAGCCAGCGACCACACAAACCACAAGCCTTTGGCCACTGACCACAAGGCACCAGGCTTTAAATAGAGAGCGTGAGAAGGCCGCTCAACATCTTGTCTCAAGACAGCATCTATGTCAGTCCTGGGACCTGCTTCAAGTCATTTTGTTAAAAAAAGACAACAAAAAACTTAACTACAACAAAGTTGGATAGTGATTGCACTGAACATGGATAAACAAGCGCTTACTTTATCTAAAATGGAAAGTTTGGCCAAGCTTTTATGGATGTGAGTGCATTGAGTTCCACCCCAGTCAAATACCACAGCACGCCCCCAGCACACTCTCACAATGACTGTGTTCTCTGGTTGCTAGTGCAAGAGCACACCATCCTGTATTTAGAGGTGGCCACCGTATGAAAGCCACAGCATGAGCCGTGCAGCTTTGCAGTGCATAAGCAGAGCAGAGCATGGACTGGATGCTTGTTGTGGTCAAGATGTGCAGATTATAAACAAAGCCAGCACACAACCAGAACAAGAATGGCTTTCAGACTCGTATGTTGGTTTATTACATGCAATCTCTGACAATTCTCAATCACTTTCAAGCACTTGCACATAGGCCGTGATCATCACTGTCTAAATGCTCGGCTTCTCCTGTCAACCCTGCAGCCCAGTGTTTGTGCCCAGCCGAGATATGACTGAGGTGATGATCAACAGCACCCCCATGGAGGACATGAGGCTCAGCCCCAGCAAGGACAGACTCTCCTTCCAGGTAGGACACGGACACACACACTCACACATGCACGATAGTGAAACACGGATTTGTCCCAATTCCCCAACCCGTACATTTTCATGCGGCACAGCCATTTTATACCTGTCTTCATCCATTCATTATCATGAGTTGAACTGACGTCAGCATGGACCACAGAAAGCTGCTGCTTCTGCATTTCATGTGGGAACAGCAGCTGCCTTCAGTATAGGAGGGTGGGAGTGACATTATACAAATACCATGCACAGTTTAACCACCTTGACTTTTAAGTCAGTGAAATATATATAGAATAATATATATATAGAATAATAGAATAAAGATGATTTTTCCAGATCTCCCTCAGTGGTTGTACACCACCCTGCTACTTGATATAGATAATAAGAAAACATTAGTGCAAAACTTGCCCTTCTTTTTTTACCCTGTGAAAAATTGGTGGTCATGGTTGGTCATAAATTTAAATATACAGGGGAAATGTATGTAGTGGAAATTGTCTGTAATCGACCATGCCCAGTCACTGAAATAAATCCTGCAGATTCAGAGAGATGAGAGAAGCAGCCATCAGGTGGTCGTGACATGTTGCTGCCTGCAGCTTTGTTTCACTGTCAGCTCAACAGGGCCGTCTTGGAAACAAAACTACTTAAACACACAGCTGCTTGCTTGTTCAGTGTCACATTTGTGCCAAAGATGGAAAAAGTATCAAAGGGCCCCATGTTGATGCTTACTTTCATCATCTTTCACAAACATTTTTTTTGGCAAAAGTTGGTCACAAGGATCAAATGACTCTATTGGTCACTGAGGCCACCTGCTGAGGCAAGATCATCTTATATAAGACTGATATAATTTAAGTATCTGTCTATAGGTGCATACTGCATAAATGTATAAATGTTATTACAATGGGTTGATAATGCCAAGCTGTGTGCAGACATGGACTGAGGATGTAGACAGACCCAAAAGGAAAAGACTAGCTTCCTCCACACAGTTCACACCCCAGCTGTGAGTCTGTCTGAGAGGATGAGAGGAGCGGATGAGGAAGGGGGGGGGGGGG
>OMNW01023857.1:1061-18171 GCA_900303245.1 Selene dorsalis
CACCCTCCCCTTATCCCCCCCATCCTATAGCTGCACCTTTCTCAACCTCCCCTCTCTCCCCAGCTTGGACAGGTGATACAAGTGTATATTTATTTATTTCCTTTAATACTCTTCTTTATCTCCTTCATTGTTAGTAGGCCTGTGAGATTGATCAATATTTAATTTTCTGGGAGAAGGAGTGGGGAGGAATCAGGGCTGCAGTGACACTCAGGAAATCGTCCTCCAGATTCTGGCTTCATTCTCTCATCCTCTCCCTTTCCTCATCTTCCTCCTCATCTCTTGTCTCATCCCATTCCCCTGTCTCCCCACATCTTCTCTTTCACACCTTCTTCCTGTTACTGTGTTAACCACTGTTTCTCCGTGCTGAACAAAAGTGGCTGCTCTTCCCCCTGACACAGAGACGAAGGCTGAGGTTAACCTCTAATGTAATGAAGGATCATAAAGGGAGTTACTGTGCCCTCTTGCAGGAAGGGCCTTGCTCTGAACAGAGCCCTTTGGTGACCTTTGACCCCATATAGTCATTGCCCAGTGCTTGAATATGCCCTTTAATGACTAAGCAGTCTAATCAATGAATCATTTTTCACTTTGAAGACCGGGAGGTCTCTTTTAATGCCGTAAGCAGAAGAGAAAGGCACAATGAAGGGGTCGGAGTGAAGGCAAGGCTGCCTGTGTTGTCATTGTGTATGTTTCCTTCTGTATCTGGTGGCAGTCTAAGAAGATGCTGACACTTGCTGTGGTTTTCAAATGAAAAATTGGAGGCCTGGCCCTGCCAATACGGCATTGAGACAACTGCTTAGTCAGGTTCAACTAATCATGTCTTTTTGTCAATGTATTTGAAACAAGCGAATTGTCGTCAATGACATAAGCCATCATTGTCTTGACCCTAAAGCCCTCTTTAATTAACCCATCTGTTTTAATGCCTTTTCTTTGCCTTTTTTCAACTTTTTTCTGTAGTTTTTGACATACAGAAGTCACACACTGGAAAGATTAGAAACCAAAATCTATGTTTTATGTTCAATGACTTTAAATGTTTAGATACAAATCAGTCTAAGCTCACTTAAGGCATCAAAGGAGCAAACACGTGTTGTGGAAAAGAAGGGGTTTTTTTTTCCTTTCCAATACCATTTTACAGAGGAATGTTAAATGGCTCTCAGTGGATTGAACACATTCTTGCAGCTACTTAAAAAAAAAATTAGACGAAGCATCCTTGTTTTGCTCTTTGCATTATCAGTGCTGCAGTACAGTAGATGATCATGAAAGGAAGCTGATAGTTTTGACTGCAGGCCATTGAGACTCAGCCTAGATAGAGGGCAGTGCCACCGCGGCTCTCATTATGCCCCCCTCCTCTCTCTTTGCCCCTCTTGGTAATCGCCACCAGAAGGGTGCAGGAATTTCTCCGCACATGCTGGTGGTTTCTGGCTCGTTTCAACCTCTGCTTCCCATTGACTGGTGAGGAATTTAAATTTTCATACACAGCAGCGAGGAGAAATTGCTCTCGTACAAAATGCCTGGCTCGCTTTGAAACATCCACTCCAAAGACTTTGAAAGCGAGTGATAAAATGTTATCAGGAGAGCTCAAAAAAAAGAGGGAGAGATTCTTTTATAGGTCTCAAAGTCTCTCTCTCTGAAGTGGCAGCAGCCAGTTTTAGCTCTGTCTATCTGTGATCCACATAGCTGACTAATAGTGTCGTGCAGCATGTGGTCTCGGGGGCTTCCGGCCAGGTGTTGGTGTTAATGCTGGAGCCCTTTCAACACCTGTTCGGGGCAACTTCAGCATCCACGCAGTCATCTGCTCTGGTTGCCCTGCTTAAACAGCCTGACTTACTCTCACTGAAAAATGTAGTTGTCTAGAAATTATTGCAAAGGAAGTACAGAACATTTTTATTCAATCTGGTGAGAAGGCACTGACATTTTGTCATAATCACCATCACATGGTTTAATTTCCTCTTTAAACAGGAGCAGATTATTTCATTTCCGTTAGCTGCTGTTGTCTCTGTAGGACATGCTGGTAGGCCATGCTTTTATCATCAAACACTCACAAAAGTACATCATTTGCCTTCAAAAATGATCCACGTTAAGCTTTTCTGATCAAGAACCTCATCGAATGCAACCACAACATGGAAATCAATAAAGTAGCTATTCCGATTCTAATAGTTAAGGTTCCGATAACTTGTACTAGATTACCTGTGATTTTCCAAGGGCGCCAGCCATAGCTCCCTCCAACAATTAGACAATTAGTAATCTTTAGTCAAGTTAATCCCCCACAATGATAGCCTACACAACTCAGCAATCTTAGACCCTGTATCATGACAATCAACCACCAGGACAAGGCGTGGCCACGGCAGGCAACACAGTAAAAACCAACTTGTAGGCCTAGCTGTAAAAGCTCAAGCACCAATCACAACAGAAAGGCATAACCACAGAAGAAAATGTCCACAATGTCCAGCAGCAGCACAACAAACACAGCTCAATTCAACCAACACAAAATTCAGTTAAACTCAGTCCAGTAAATCCCCCCAGAGTGACCCCTCTTCCCCAACAAAACCTCTTCAGGTCAGGAATGTTCCGTTTTTTCCACCCAAGTCACTCATCTCCCCAGAAGCGAACAGAGGATCTCTTCTTTAAACAACGCTGGACTTACCTGAAGGCTGGTCGGCTAACTGGCTGTGGTTGGCTGCTGCTCGAGAAATCCAGGTATCCCCGCGTACCTCCGTTATCCCGGCGTGGGTCCAGGTTTTATAATCCACAGGAGGAGGGCGATGATTAATCAGACAGGACTGCGGACTATGTTCAAAAGCCAGAGAAAAGCACGGTGCCGACACTGCTGCTACTACTCAGGTAGGGTGAGCGGCCTTGAGCCGCCATCTTCTTACACACCATTTTTTTTAAAAACGGCGGGTGGCGGGGGACTTTCGGAAAAGTTTATTTATTACTTTCCAGGCTGATTCGCAAACTGAAGGTAGGCCTACTTATCTCAACGGGTGCGAGATTAGAGTCTCCACGTACGTCCACGGAAAAGTCCCACTCCAGTCTGGTGGTGGCAATGTAGGGTGGCAATGCGCGTTGACCGTCTTCACGCAGGTCCGCGGGAAGGTGGGGGCGTGGCTTCAGAGAGCAGTCCAATTAAAGAGGCTTGGACTTCTGTATTTTCAAAATGTGGCCTGCTGGAACCGTTTTCCGGGATCTCTAACCCTAGCTTTAATTTGTCTTAAAAATTACATATGTCCACACACAATGTAAACACATGTGAATAGAGATCGGTGAGAGGAAAACCTTGATTGCTAGTCTAGAGAGTATGAGCACAACTGTGGTTACACAAGCACAAGGCACCGATCAGCACTGTGTTGAACACTTGCTCGCTCAGTCCCGTCTATGTCTGTCTTTCAACACCAGACATTTCACTGGGTGTTTGATTAATGTGTCATCAACAGAAATCTTCCTCATGATGTGTGTTTTTTTTGATGATGTGTGTTGTTAATGTGCTTTTTTTAGATGAATTAATCCCCATTGTCAAGGCTGGGGGACACTGAAAGTAAAATTTAACATTTAGATTTATATTTTATTATAGATATTTTGAGCAAAAAGTAGCTAAATGTGAGAAAAGTGAACCAAATGCTCACAATATATAAGCAGATTTTACATTCAATACCCCATGTGGTTGACTGTTGGAAGGAGATTTGATACGGGCAACCATCTCACACTTTCCACATCAACACTCCTCCCTAATTCAAGACAGAACATTTTAACAATGGATTTAAGACAAGAGCAATTGTGTGACAAAGACACATATGTGTAAGCTGAATAATTTCAGAGGAGAATTTCTCACACAGGGCGTTTGATGAAAATACTTTTGGGCATGGGGGCAAATGACAGTGACCTGGAATCCTTTATAAGTTCTGAGATCAGATACAAACTCACATTGTTGGTGCATTGCCAACTATCTACAGCCAACATTCAATTTACCTTAAGAACACCAGTGTGAGAATTTGCCTTCGTGAATTCTGACAGCAGTTATTCGTGCAGCCACCAGGAAAACATACATGTGAGTTATTTTAAGCATTTGAACAGGTGACACACGCTTCTGTTTTTTAGTGAAGGCAGTTTTGCTTTATTTTCTAAACTGGCCTTGAGCAAGCGTCTCAGTCACAGGTCATCATTTGTCCTATTGATTGGTTGCCGAATGTCAAGTAGGCAGGTTTTAGCCAGTATAGGAGCCTGTCAGAGGGCAAACATCAGGGGCAGAGAGGAGGGCTACACTTGAGCTTTGGTATACTGTAACTATTGGAAGAAACCCATATGGGAAAATGAGTCCCTGATGGATAATGCATTTTTTGTTTGTTTGTTTGTTTTCTACATGCATTCATATTGTTAATCTACATAAGCTTGTTGATGATGCAAGATGGTGCTGGGTCCATCTCCATCCACATGGCTTTGTTTTCTGGTGCTGCCAACACCAGCATTGCCTGTGCCATATACGACACTTTGCCCAAGTGCACCTTACCACTTCATCTTTGATTTGAAGTTGCCCTCATTCAGAGAGATCCAGCAGAAAGTGATGTAGTGGAGAACCAGTGAAAACCAAAGTTTAGTTTGAAAAAGTGGGACAGCAGTATACATTACCTCCCAGACCATGAGAGGGGGTCAAGTGACAGTGAATGACTTACAGCTAACCAGATGTAGGAAGGAGAGTTTCCCTGCTGGAGAAAAGCACATTAAATCATATCCGTTCCTTGACAACTTGCCCTTTGTCTCTTCTCTCAGGTGTCATTATGTAACCCTCGGCAACCACCACACACAGCTTTACAAGATGTTATGACCTCTTAAACAGTGGCACTTTAAAGTATTCCTCTCCTGCTTAGTGGCCCACAGAGGCCGAGTTCTTGCCAGGGATTATCAAAGTTAACAGAATTTTAATGGGTCCAGGGAGACTGGTAAAGACCCTACCAGGGCCAGGTAGTGCCGTTCTGCTGCTACCCCTCTCACTCCCAAATGCAGTCAGGCTGCACATCCAAGCACCAGCTAAATAATAAACAGATGGCCACAACCAAATATAGCTGGCCTCAGTTCAAACTACAAAGGGACCCCAAAATGAAATGATAGGGTATTAAAGGGGAGATACAATTTGCAGGTCAAGATGTAATGGTAACCTTTCCTTGTGCAAATTGAAAATTAACCTTTGGTGGTACTGAATTATTTACAGCCGATGTCGCACATGCATGGCAGACGTTTTTGGCCATAGAAGAAAAAAATCTGTAAGGGGGGGGATCAATGTTGACGAAGGCAGATCACGTTTATGACTTTGAGTTTTTCTCCCATTTGTCTCCACTCTTAAGGGCCTATAGTGCAAGCCACGCAACTCAGGAGCACAACACATTGTGCCTTTGAGTTCTGCGGCTTTTATTTTCATCGTATATCTTTTTTTTAAAAGTCTGTTTCATGCCCCAGTGATCGTAAATCAAGCTTTTTACGTGTGGCTATAAGGTTTGAGAGCAGCGTTTCCAGATGATTCTGTTTGCACAACACAATGCCACTCATTTTTCATAGAATTATGAAATACAAAAACAAATGAGTCAAGGTCCAGTGTATTTTTCCCCCCTGGATTAATGCATTTATACAAATAGGCTGGCCTCTTTTCACTGTTCCTGGGGCATTAATCCATGCCCTAAACCCCCTTTGCAAGAAAAGGCTTATGATGCTAACCTTGTCATATTCAGCAGCTGTCAGCGAAATGACCACTGTACCGGGCCAAGCTGGTAAAGTGGCCTATTCATTATCCTAATCTCATTAGTTAAGATCTGTTAAGTAGAGACTGGTTTTAATGCATGCTTTTCCCTTTTAATTATTGACCATAAATACATTGGAGTGCATTAGGGTCCGAGGGCGAAGAGCAGAGCTCCTCCTAATAGATTAGGAGACAAGCACGTTATCTAAATGTACATATCTAACTAATCATGCATCAGCCATGGACATGTGAGCATTGTGACATCAATTGCAGTTTGACATTTGACCCCAGCTGTGGCCTCTCAGAGGTCCAGGCTCATACAGGTCTAATGCAGTCCAAAATGCAGACCGGGAGAGAAAAACTGACGTCATGATTGCAGCCGAGCACAAGAACGCAGAACATCCACCTCCCACCCCCAACCCCTCTTTCCCATAATGATTAAGACTGACCGGTTATTTCTGAATGCTTACAGATTATTTCTAAATTGCTCCACGCTTAATCATGTTACAGATTAAATCATTTGGGGATCAGCTTTGAATACATGAATAAGCACTGCACTGTGCTGTATGTCAGCGTGAACGCAGGTGATCTCATGTGGAGGTGATTCAGGATCGAGCAGGAGGGAATAAGAAACAGCAGGTCTATCTCTACTCACTGTCCTCTCCGCTGCTTTGCCTCTTTTTGTCACTTTTGATTTCCGTCTGTCTTACACCAGCACATTTGTTTCTCTCCCTCTGCAACACACACACATTCAGACACAGTCTCAGTGATGAAGGGAAAAGTGCACTGTTAGCCACACAGAGGGGCTTCTTTACAGCTGTGAGAGGCTATTGTGTAAAACAAGAGCAAGGGCATGCTCCTTAGAAGTATCTTCCCAGCGATACTGTGCCCATCCTGTGTGTTCTTTATATTTTATTCTATATCTGTAAATGCATGGGGGTGTATTCAGTATCCTCTGGACTCCTATTGTTAAATCTTTTGGTTAATTTGACTTAAAATCCAATGTCAAGAAAAGCCTTGTGCATCTCATTATGATTCATGATTCATTGAAAATTCTATTATTTCAACCCTGACACTGCTCTCAAATGAAAGGTTATTAAATAAAACCTGCTGAGTGCACGTTTCTCTGTTCAAACACTGTAAACTGTCCTGATATCTTTAGTGATGGGAGCCAATTATGATCAGGTCCAGCTGTGAAGCATTCACTAAGACATAATATGAAAAAAAAAGAAGCTTTTTGTACAGTCGGCTGAAATTCAGTCACTCAAGCAAAATTAACATCAAAACCATCATTTAGGTATCTTGGATAAACTCTCTCAGTGGCCAGTGGCCATTTGATTAAGGAATTACTTGACTGCATCGTTTCCAATTTCTGTCTCCATTCACACATGAGAAGGGCAGAATATGATGACAGAAATAATGTCACCACTATGACCCTAATGCTAAAGAATGTAATTTATTTAATACCTCTGTGACCTTTTTTGACACTTTATAATAGACTCAATAATATTATATAATTATATATCATATAAATTATTAATGATATGATAAAAGCTATAATCTAGTGCAGTTTGCTCACTGTAAAAGGTCTTTATCCTTTCTAGTTTTATTTCAGGTGGACAGTTGAATCTTTAGCACACATGTATGATGAATGTGTTTGAAACCATACGTACAGCTGAGATCACAGAGGAAGGAGATGTCCTGAAATTACAACTGATTCTGTCCATACTGGGAGTTGTCACTGCAGTGTGAGGCGACAGAGCAGCTGTTGAACTCCACAGGACAATCACCCCCTCACTCCACATCCACTGAGAGACACACAGAATAAGGACTATTGTCTTGTCCAGCACATATCCGTAACAGCATACAGTGTGTTTGTGCGTGAAATAAGAGCCTCAGTGTTACTTAGCCTTAATGACTGGCTACAGCAAAGTCACCAGTCGCAGCTAGTGTAGTTAAAGCACATGTGTAATATGTATGTCTGTGCTCTTGGTTCTGTACACTAACATTCAGTTCTATTCATTATCTCTGCTTGTGTCACTATTTGCAACAAAACTGTAATTTATACCATAAATCATACACATTTTGAAGTAAACAGCAAGTGTCTGCTCTTTTCACAGCTGCACACTTCAAGCATGTGTATGTTTAATAAGCTGCTAAAGGGATTATGGGTTTTCAACATCAGTGTACATTGAGATCTCTGGTTCAAAATGACACCTGCAAAAACACAGTAATTACTATTACTATTTTTCTCATGTTAAATACAGGTGATGTATTCATAACATTTCCCTTTAATCCATTTAATTACTGTATGTAGGACAACATGCGTTTATGTGTGTACATAAGTCTCTTCCAACCTGCGTCATTACCATCAGGCAGCTCTATAAATTATGGTCTAATTCAACTGATCCAGTTATTGCTTTGCTAACATGTATGGATGGGCGTCTCAAGAGCGGCAGGTCATAACAGTCATATTGTATCGGCCATATTAGCGAGTCAATAAGAGCCCGGGGCAGGTTGATTTAATTACACTAGTAGCCTGATTACACTGCTTTGCCTGGAGTAAATACGGACTACATGTCATAATCATAACAATGGTACAAATGATGAACAGGTCACAGGGATATCCCTTTGTGGTTTGTCATTGTTAATCATTGTGGTAAATGAATATGTGGTGATGTGATGTGAGTTCATGTTGTGTGCCTGTGGTGTTTTTCTTTTTTCTTAACAAACTGAGAGAAAATGACATATGAGTGATATGAATATTACAACAACAACAACAAAAACCACCTTTAAATACTTGCTGCTTTACTACTCAGAAATGAAATGAAAATCTGTGTAGTCTTGCCACACATGACAGTAAACACAGGCGTGCTTAAATGGCACCCTGGAGCTCCTATATTCATATCTCCTGAAAGCATGCTGGGAACAAAACTGACATGATTTGCTCTGTTATGCTCACAGACTTAATGAACTATCCCAATCAAAGCAAACTTGACATTCAGTCATTTTCTTAAAATAAGTGAATAAATAAATGAATAAGGTCAGTGTTTGCATTGTCTTTGTTTTAAATTAAGGATTACACCCCAAACCGAGCACCTAAACACAACACAAAATAATTAATTTGGAAATGTTATTTAGACATAATTTACATATAAATGTGTTTGTATTAAAATAAAGCATTAATACAAATAACCATAGTGATAAATGACCCCCTCAAGACTGCAATTTACAATTAAAATGTTAAATGTGCTGATTATATTCAACAACAATTTCTTCTTGACCTTTCTTCATCCAGAGAGAGTTTGAGCTGCAATTGAAATTTCATCCTTTCAAGCTGCCACTAATATTATCAGCATTTACTTTTCATCATATGTTTCTACATTACAAGACCTTTAATTTACACTGTGCTCGGCAGCACTGGAAATAGTGAAATATATGGAACTCTATAACTGATTCATCCAACAGGAAAATGACATATGTCCTACTTGGCTGTATTCATTATATAGATGATATTGAGAGGGAATAATGTATATTAAATTCACTACATATATGCAATTGCTCTAGGTAGAGTTACTTTTATATTACACACACTGTAGCAAGCTTGTTGCATCATTATGCGTTATTGTAGATTAAGGCTACTGTGTGTTTCATATGAGCTCACCATGGATTAATAAGAATAATTTATTTTAAATATGTATTTTGTATCACAGTGCACATTAATCAGTTGACTGTACAAATTGTTATGTGTACACACAAGTTAAAAACGATCATCTCTCCGCACCATCAGGGCTCCATAACTTCATACTGTGATACAATCTGCTGATACAACCTTTTACTCTAGTGGAGTAATGAATGCAGGCACCTTACTGAAGACAGTGTAGTTTTACATTCTGGTATAACAATGTTTACTTTACTGTTACATAATGACAGAGTGCTTGTATTTAATATTTTCCCTGCTGGAATCATCAAAGATTTTACATTATGACAATTAGAGCACAAAATAATAAAAAGAAAATTTAGTGATACCTGGATACATGATAAACTAGGGGAACTTTTCTGATGGCCGTGTAGGAATAATGTTGTTTGTTTTTTATAATATTCTCAAATGTTAAAATCACACAAGGTGTGACTAAATGTAAGATATTCCTATTTACTCTGCAGTACAGTAAAACTCCCATATAGCAACTTAAAGAAATGGGCTACTGCAATGATTATAGCATTTCCAGTTCTGAAATAACTGGAAATGTTGGATATAAACATAAATTCCCTGGTTTACAACTGTAGGTGAATATGGGCCATCAACATCCCATTGTTAGTCACAGAAGCAGATGTGTTGTGCCTTTTCCACATGGTGGCAGCAGAGTCATAGACGTGCATTTTGCATGGGTTCACATACATCCTTGTGTGTCCCTGCGGGGTGTGTGCGTTCAGATGTGCGTGCACACATGTATGCCATCACATGTTTGACAGCCCTGATCTGACCCATGCTAATGAAAGCTGCCGACGTAGCTGACACAGACTGACACCAGGACAAGAAAAAGACCCTCTTCTCTCCAATGCCTCCATTTCTGGGCCTTTAAATAGCCCCATGTCGCCCGCTGCATGTTTATTAGTCATGTATCAGACCAGCTGCTGATGGACACGGATGCTCATTACCAGTTAGTGTTGCTTCAAAAGAGACCAATGTGTTGCTCTCTGAGGGTCGTCATTCAGTGGCAAACCTGATGGAGGCATAAGTTGAACTTGAGCAGGAAATGTTGCACGTTATATTTGACTGAATGAAAAGGCACCTTTCACTGAAAGAAAAAAAATGTTCCTGATCAGATCAGTGTGCATGCAGCATAATAGGTTTATTGTGCTAACAGTACAGAACACTCCCATGAGAGTTTTTACCAATAACAATATCCCTGTCCTTTCTTTTACCTTCCTTTCCAGGTATTTTCTCAGTAGGTCATGTTACTTTACATCTGCATAAGTACCACACATCCCTTTTTTTGGCTTTATTGAGACATCTGATATTTTGGCAATTGCGCAATGTGACATACACAGGCCTAAGAGGCAGACGTGCTCTCCTCCTTCTTCCATGCATGACATCACCACGTCTGTGTTTAATTAAAAGACACGAAATGGCAGCACGGGAAATATGAGTAAAATATTTGAATTTCAATCACTATCACATTTCCCTTATTTCACACACTCTGCATGTGTGGAATGTGCCATTCTGCTGCTGCGTATCCACCGGTGGGATCAGCCTACTGAGCATGAGGGCAGGAAGCAGAGCAGAAAGGAGCCGGGACTGTACAGTTCATTCACAGACTGAAGAAACGCAGAGCAGCCTGTCTGTAGTAGCAGGTGCTTCTTATATAAGAGGCCTCGGCGAGCAGCGGCGGCGGTGTTTTCACTTGCTGCTGCTCGGAGCCTCTGCAGTGTTTGTGTTGACCAGCCTGAGCAGACACGTGTTGATGCGTGACAGACAGACAAAAAAGGAAAGAGTTAACCCATGAAAAATAAGCTTTTCTTTTATCAACAAATGCTCAGTAAATAGCAATAGTATTAATGACCATGCTCTCCAGCAGATGGTGCAAAGATCATTATCTGATTTTCATTGTTCCCTTTCAAGTGTTGTAGGCCTATTTTTGGAGCTGACAACTGAGATTTTTTTTTATTTACTCTAAACTTAAAATGAATAATAATAATTAATAATAGTACATTTTCAGTACGTATGCAGTGACTGATAATGGAGATCTGCAGTAGCTACTTTTATTTTCATTGTTATTCATTGTGTGTTTATGACACTATATCACACTTCCAAAAGGACTATGATGTGTCCTCTACAATATATTTACATAATAATAATAAAAAAAAAGTTGTTTAGTTTACAACCGTTAAGTAAATTCTACAAAAAGCATGAATAAATTGGGGTTGTGCTTTGTAATCTGTTCTTCATTTTGATTTCATCACTTTTTATCATAAAAGCACAAAACACCTTACAGAGTGGTGTGTGGTTTATGGTGCAATACATGAGTGAGCCAGCAGGTGGCAGCAGCAACTCATGAACCAGCTTTACTGTTCGGCATTTCATATGCAGAGTGAAGAAAGACCACTGCAGATACCTGCAGCCAGTCACCAATAACTCCAGTATAATGTGAAGACCTCAGTGCATTATCAAAACCTATGATTAGACACTGATGGCAACCGATGTGTGTTAATGCAGATTTGATATTGAAATTATCTAAACTATACAATGTAAATATCAATTAAAATGAAATATTCACATCATGGGATTTACACCCTGTGAAGTGGATAAGTGTCATATACCAGTCCAAATTTTTCCATGCCCACACCACAAAAATGAAGCACACCATGAAAGCCAACAGCTCACTCTTATGTGTCGGCCTAAAAGGGTCTTTAAAGCTGCAATAGGTGAAAAATACCCAGAGAAAAAGTGAGGTTGTTCACTGATGTGAAACTGAATCAGAGCTGCCACAGAGAAGAATTTGTTAAGCAAATAGGTGGATGTACTGTGCCTTTGTTATGTAATTTTTGTGCGTGTGCATGTGTGTGAAGGACTGTCATGGCTGACTACACTGATTTTAAGGAGATTTATATGATGTGATGGAGAAAATCAAGGATCTGTGCTACTGATACTTGAGAGACGCCACCACAGTTTACAGAAAATATTCCAACATTCCTGTTATGACTATGACCATCAATAGAACCACATAACCCATTTTATTCTCTGAGTAACTCTCTTATAGCCTACTCTCCAATCTAAGTTTCAATAAACTGATAAAATATGATGGCACATTTGATGAGTCTGAGCACTGAACGTTCAGTTATGACCATCACCTGGACTTGGTGATCCAATTCACAGATGGCTTATTTACTGGTGGTTTGTAATATGTTTGTGATTCAGACAGAGAAAGTTGAAACAAAATGTGACAGAACTGTTGCAATGTGTTTCCAGGAGGTTTTCCCTGATTCCCTGAAGTGTTGTAGCCTTCCAGGCAGCAAGAATCTGAACTACTTTATGAGTTCGAGAAACATCAACATCATGATTAAATCAAACATCTTTTTTTTCTGTTGGGGTTAGTCTTCCCATAAAGTTAAATTAAAACAGGAGTCAATTCAAAATGAGGTTCTGATTTAGGGGGAAAAACTGAATAAAAGAAGTTTTTTTGTTTTGTTTTGGGTTTTTTTATAAATGATTTGAGATATGTACCTTAATTCCTTCAGTGAACTGAGTTTCCTTGATGTGAACACTATGTCTATGTATAAAGATTTGCCAAATTGCTCCCTGCTCTACCTTCAGTGTCCATACAGCACGGTGTGTAGAACCGCACAGATTTCTCTAAAATGTGTGCAAATCACAGCAGAAACCACAGCTGCAATCTGAAGACACAGTTCCTGCGAGCGCAGCTGTACCATGAACTGCTCCACCTTTAATTGTGTGCTTCTTAGAGATAGTTGTTTGTGTGTGTGTGTGTGTGTGTGAGTGTGAGTGTGTGTGTGTGTGTGTGTGTGTGTGTGTGTGTGCATCAAGTGTGACTCAAAATTATGGACGCAGCTGCAAGATGTTAAATCCTCACCCCTCAGTTTTTCACATCACATGGTTATCACATGAGCAGTATCAATATGTAAACTGACTAGTGACTGGTAAAATAATGAGTGGGGGAAGCCAGCACTGATTAGACTATATTATAGAGATGTGAGGCGCAACAACTGATTTTACTGCTGAGTAAATAGTTTACACAGACAAAAAAAAAGGAGGAATTTCAAAGTGATGTGGTCATTTTTGGTTTGCCTTCACTGGCGGACGGGAACTCCTTGTTCAACATGAGACTTCGGGAGCTGCATCCCTCTGAAACCACATCATGGAACCATAACTGAAGTATAATAACCTATTTGCTCTGCGAGTTTCGTAACCGTCTGGGTGTTTAAAAAAAAAAAAAAAAGCCACCATGGCAGCCAGTCTGTGTTCTGTACATAATGTGAAGCTGGGACACAGACCTGGTTCGTGCGGTGATATGTAAATACTTTTGGGGCTAATTTTCCACCTTAAGGATTTTGGAGCTCTGTTAAGGACACAAAGACACAGAGCGAGAGAGAGGGAGTGAGACATACAGACACACGGACACAGTACTAATGTGTTCCGACGGGTGACCGACCAAGAGCCCGACCGATGCAAAAAGTGGGAAATCTCATTCATCTGGAGATCTCCTCACTCATGGCCTGGCATGGCTTTCTGGGAAGTGCGGGAAGCCGAGGCATTGAGTCACTCTAGACGATGGGTCAGGGTGGTTTCAGACTGTTGGAAGAGAATTATGTCAAAGGGGCCAGTATGGAGTGTGTATTCTCAGCTGGGGTAGCAGGGATTCCCTCTGACAAGACCTACACTATTTCCTCACAAAGGGAAGGGGAGGGGGTCATGTGGAGGTGGCTGTGTGAGGTGATGATGTGTGAGACTATATTGTCCAGATGTATTTACACATACAGTGACCATTTAAAGAGATGATAGAGCTATTACATTTGGCAACAAACCTGTTGAGTGTGTAGCATACATAGTTTTTTTTTTTGTTTTACTTGTTCATATGTACTTGTGCACGTGTGCATTTCTTGGCATGCTTGACTTTTTTGTTTTTTTTTTGGCAGCGTTGCAGCTTGTGATATCCTTTTACTGGAGCATGATTATGGGCCCAGACGATTTCCCAGAAGCCGTAGCAGTTGCGTAGATAGTGGCAAGGTTGTGACACATGGGAGCTGCTGAGTAACACTGCCTCCTGCTGCCAGGGCTGACAAGATAACAAACCATGAAGGCATGCAGGATTTCACAATCTTATTTCTTTCACCAGGGGGATGTGTGTCATAATCCCAAAACACATCATGCATCTATAGAGTAGGGTGTTCTTGCACCATATGCTCTGGTAAATATGATCCCATATGCAGTATAGTACTTGATCCACCACACCATGTGCAGATAAAACAAATGTGCTTCCTCTCAACAAACTGTGAATCCAATAATACTTTGGATAAATTAAACAAGCATCACACTATATGAATAGGGATCTTTATGTACACACAGCTGGCTTCAGCTGCAGCCATGTCCTGTTAGAAAACACCACAGTATACGTGGAGTTGCCTGCACTCATCACACAAGTTATAGACCTGCCCATTCAAGGTTAATCCTGCATATACTCATTCTCTTGTACAGAAGAGGAGGAAAGTATCCTGTCTAATGTCTGGATGCATATTAAATGTGCGCTGCCAGTGACCACAGCTCTTCCCTGAAAGTTTTATTAATTACACAACATCCAAACCACTAGGCAGTCCACAATCAGGCTCTTGATCTTCAGACAATGCTCAGTGTTTATATGTCGGAAACGAATAGGAGCTCATGAATCATCACACTCTGAGTCACTCTGCAAGAAGACATGACAATGTTTTAACTGAAAATGCTGATTGGTACTGCGGGAAGCAAATATGACTGTAACATTGGCTGCCACAACTAAAAAAGGACTAAAAAAATGAATCCCAGATCCCAACAGTCATTGAATACAAAACAGTAATTTGTAAATTGAGACTATTACTTACCAAAATGGTGCTTTTATAATAAACCATGCAAGTTATCAGCAGGAGCAGCAGCCAGTTTTCCTACTTGAGTATGTTTCCTGGAGAGGGATCCCTCATTACACGATTATACTATTTGGTTTCAGCACTGAGGGTCCAAACTGCAGCATCAGGGTATTCCTCCTGATTGGGATCACTGTCTGAGGTCAGGAACACCACTGCAGGATTCAAGTGAAAAACACACCACCAGATCAGGTTTCCAGAGACTGGGGAGACGCTTAAGGCTGCAGGGTCGAAGGAAAAGCCTTCACATGGATCCACAGGAGGGCAACACGTTCTCCCCCTGTGGAACAGCACTTTATTATGTCTGGTTTCAACTCAACAGTGTTTAAATGGTGCAAAATTTACTGAGAGAGAAGGAAAACTTCTCTCCCTGAGCTGCTGTGTGTATGAATATGTTAGTTTGTGGAATTCAGCCACCAGTGAGTCATTCTGACCTGATGAGTTTTTCATCCGGACACACGCACATTCTAATTTGGCCTGTGTGTGTCTGCTTCGCGCACATTCAACACGTGCTTTTAAGTTTGTGCGTGGTTGCCGTTAAAGCTTGTAATGGCCTAAAAAAACAGAAAACAGCCTGATGTAAACCTGACATCTAGTGGTGCAATCAGCACGCAGGTGATGAGAGGGACGTTAAGATCAAATGACTTCGCCTTAGCAGCGTCATCAAAGACTTGAACATCACAACATGTGTCTTATTCTTCATGCGATACAGTCTCGTCCCAGTCGCACCAGAGCCAGATGGGGGTGAATCAAAGGAGATGGGTGACTAATATTACAGTGTGAATCACAGCATTTTTTAACGAGGGTTAAACATGAGTTGTTGCTGTCTGCACGTGCTCAACAAAGTATGCATTTTACCACATTACATTCAAGCTGAGTACTTGCCTACTGTAGGTAACGGTTGTGGTGATGGTTACAAGAAGAAATCAGAGTCGACTGGCAAATGAAATATTAAAGTGAAATAGAGACTCCAGATTACACTCAATGTGCTGAATTGAAATTTCTGGGTTCTTTTCAAAAATTAAAAAAACTTAATTTAAAATCTCATTGAGATTACAATAGTTCAAATTCAGCCTCTGAGCAGAGCCAGTTGATAATGTTTGAAACTGATTTATTTATTCAGTTTTTAATAAACATTATGCCACATTAATCCCAGACCATCTCAAGTAAAATATCACCAGGTTGTCAGAATTAAGTCCACAAGTGTGTGACTGTAATAGAGGGAAATGAACTCTACATATTTAGAAACCAGGGGTGGAAAGTAACGAATTACATTTACTCACATTACTGTAATTGAGTAGTTTTTATGAGTAATTTGTAATTTTCTAAGTAGTTTTTGAAATATGTAATTTTTACTTTTACTCGAGTACATTTGACCCTAAGTATTTTACTTCACTACATTTGGATCTGATCCTGATCTCCGGTTCGGGTCCTGGTTCCGATCCCGGTCCCGAACCCGGTTCCGGTCCCGGTCCCGGTTCGGGTTCGGATTCCGGTCCCGGTTCGGGTTTCGGTTCCGGTCCCGGTTCGGGTTCTGGTTCCGGTCCCGGTTCGGATTCCGGTCCCGGTTCGGGTCCCGGTCCCGGTTCCGGTTCGGGTTCCGGTCCTGGTTCGGGTCCCAGTTCCGGATCCCGGTTCGGGTTCCGGTCCCGGTTCGGGTCCCGGTCCCGGTTCCGGTTCGGGTTCCGGTCCCGGTTCGGGTCCCGGTTCCGGTTCGGGTTCGGGTTCGGGTTTGGGTTCCGGTCCCGATACCGG
>OMNW01023868.1:1269-19440 GCA_900303245.1 Selene dorsalis
GTATTTCATTTCAGATGAGAATAAGCTATGTTTTGTACATTACATAAAAAACATTAGTTTTGGTAATATTACTAAGACGGTTCTGTTCAGGGAGCTGGTGAAATTTTCTGAAAGCCTATTTGTTCAGGAGATGAGGTAAGTAAGTACAAAGGCTAAACAGCTAATAGTTTCTCCTGCAGCACAAAGTGATCGGTCCACAAAATCCTCAACCATTTGCCATGTTAATTAATTTAACAGTTTAACAAAAACCTATGATGCACCAAGTTGGTGCTGTAGAACACAAACGGACGGGAACGGTTTTCAGCCGAAGCTTGCATGTGGTGCCATTAGGATTCTATATTTCCATGGGAAATATAAATATACCCCCAAAAAGTACTTTCATCTGCTTCTGCACACAAAAGCAGAGAAGTCCCAGGTTTAACAAAACACTCTGGAGGTGGTGAGGTTTGCACTGTTGGGCGTGTGCAGAAGAAAAAACAGGAAAATAAAGAATTAGATCTAAGAAGACCACGTACAAACCAGATGATTCATATTAGATTTACAATTTACTGTACATGTATTGCACTGCATTAGCTACCTTCCATATCCACTTTTCCCATTGGATTACCCACAGCTGTCTGGGCTGTCAGCGTCCTCCTCAACAGGAGGCTCAACCAGACGGTCATATGAGAAAGCCAGCATCATCTGCATTAAAAATAACACATCATTATTAATACAAAATGTGATAAGCTGAAGGCTCCCTTCTACAATGTTTTCTGTTGTCTACCTATGCTTCGCTTTTTTTTTTCCACCAAAAGTTTCTCAGGATTGAATCAAAGGTTTGATTCCTAAAAGGTCTTCCTCTGATAGTTCACCAAGGACAACCAAAAAAAAGAGCAACTGTGAATCCAAAGAAAAATATATTGCACATTTTAAACACTTATTTCTTGATTTAATTCGCTGTAGCACAAAGCTACAATATATTAAATGGAAAAGGTTGCTGAGTGAATGCTGAAAACTTCAAAGTTGAAATATTTTTTTTTTTATCTTGAAACAACATCCTTTACAGCAAAAATAAAAGACCTTTTACCTGATTTGAAGTGCACATACAGTGAGTGTGTCCCTCACAGCTTGGTTTTGTTTTCTTATTTCTCTGTGATAGTGGAAACATTTGCTTGTCGGGCTGTGGTTTGCTCGTGCTTCATTTCAAGCCTTTATAAGCATTTTGTTATGCTTGTTTGTTCCCTAATCCAAGTAAAGCTCCTAGCTATAAGATGTCAACTCACATCTACTATTCCTAACTTAGAACTAATTACTGTTGTTTGTTTGCTCCTTTTTTGTCCAAAATTAGATTCTCTCTGTAATTTTCGCTCAAAAAAGGAATGAGATTTTCAACACTGCCACCTTGGGCAGTGAGGGCAAACCAAGGGTACTTGTTTGTTTTTATTTATATGAGCCGAAGGCAAAAGGGTTGGGCAACAAGAGAGTGTGGGGATTGATCTTATTTTTGTCATCTCACAGTCTCACAGTCACATCACCCACATCTAATAAATGGAAATCAGTGATGTGCTGGAGAGAGGAATATGGGGAAGGTAATGTTGCTTTGAATGTTGAATTTATTTTCATTTTATATTTGTGGAGATGGTAAAAGGTCCCAGAGATCTGGTGAACCACAAAATGTACCATATGAGTCACTCAGGAGAAACAAAAATCAGATTAGATGATGAGTATATGATTGAATATTTTCTTTCACTTACCGTTAGCAGCGCCAGCAGTGCCATCATCACCCCCAACATGATATACATGCTTTCAGTAAGACCACCGGCCCACAAAGGGCCAAGGATGGTAGCTAGACCTCCCACTGAGCGGCGCACCCCCTGACTGAATCCTACAAATCCAAGACAACAAATAAATTCACAAAAGCTCAAACTACTGAATTTAAAACACAAATTTTTCATGAAACATCTTGAGGCAAAAGAATATTACCAGTATATACCATTCCTAAAGCTAGGTGTTCCTGTGTCCACTAGATGGTGGTGTTTCTCACCTTGTGTCCTCTCAGCAGTAACCTTGGAGAAGAGAGAAACCTGGGCCACAGCTACAAATGGCAAACCCAGAACCTGCAGAAACACCCCAATGATGAACTCAGTCAGCTGCCATGGAAACCCACCTACAGGAAACACAAAAGTGCAATGGAAGAGAAAACAGTGATTAAAGATGACTCATACGTTGAGTGTTTACTTTGGATCTAGTGCAGTCCATATGTTGAGTATGTGTACCCAGACTTGACAGTGCTGAATAATAACTTAAATTGCAGTGCTGGCCGACCTAGTGGGTTGGCCAGGAAAATGAGGCACCAGACACCGGAGATGTTGCAGATGATCAAACCAATGGCTAGGACCACCCTCTCGGCAACACGCCGGCTCAGCCAGCGCACAAAGAGGAAGCCGGCGATCACCTCCACACCGCAGAGACAGTACATCACACTGTTCTCCAGCTCCCCGTAACCAAAGTACTTCTGAGTCAGTGGAGTCACCATGGTCTGAGGAGGGGAACAGTGAAGAGATAACAAGTCATGTATGTCTCACAGTCTCTAATTTGCCTTAAAAATATTTTTGTTCCTGGTTACAAATGTCATTTTAAATCACTGCACTGCATTAGATTAAACAAGTGAGGACTGATTTAGGAAATATAAAGGGGAAATAAATCATATTTATGCGTTTCTATGTGTAGGTCTTTACTACACCTCCAATGCCGTCTGATTGAAGAGGGTGATGAACTGAGCAGCCAGCAGCACAACCACCTCTTCTCTCAGGAACTCTACAGGGACCAAAAGAAAATTGGAGAGAGAAGACAGACGAAAGAGTTGGAGACCAACCGCAAGGTCAGAGCAGAAAGACACAGAGAGTTAAATTAAGTTATGTACTGGAATTTCCACCACTTTTTAAATGACATACCATACTTTGTTGTTTGAGAAAATTGGATGTACTTTTTTGCTTATGTTTACCTGTTTACTCAATTACTCAATCAAAGCAATTTGTCTACTAATCGACTTTTACACTGTATAGCAATAAAGAGAAACCAATTAGGTAGCAAGGTTAAGCTTGGCAACAGACTACTTTGATCCTTTCAGAGGAAAAGTTACTTATTTACTTAATTAACTGTTGCTTACCTCGGGATATGCTGAAATTCTTCAGGGAGCCGGGGGCCTCTTCGGTTTCTGACGGCGGTGGAGAGGGGGGTGGGGAGATATGATTCAGCCTGGCATTGGAGGCGGCAGAGATGTCGTCTCCCAAGGGGCTGGGTGTCACCACTGAGCCATAGGAGCCCACCAGCTCTTGGGACCTCATTAGTGGCTTTCCCTCATCACTTTCCTCGTCCTCATCTTCCGCGAACCCTTGCTCTTTCTCTTCTTCCTCGCTCTTGCTTGTTGAACTATCCTGTGCCTTCTTTCTTTCCAGAGGTGGTAGGTCCCAGTACATGAAGACCACCACCAGCTGGATGAGAATCCACAGCAGGCACATGAACAACTGCAAGGGGCGGAGCAGTGTTACAGCTTGTGCAAGAATGTGCTACTAAGGGACAAACTACCAGATTTTTTGACCTTACCCCTGGTGCAGTGTATTTATTAACCACGAAAGGACCCACACGGAAATCACACAACCTCAGGAAGATATTAAATGCTGGACCTGTGTCGACCACAAAATAAAAACATGTATTTTAACCATTTGTAAAACCTCACAATGAATCACTCTACATAGTCTGGGTAAGCAGCAAATGAATCTCAAGAGGAAGTACAATCAAAGAGTCTATTTGTTTGATTCATTGTGTGTAATTGCCCTTGACCTTTTATGTAACAAATGTCCCATGAACATTTATTATGTGAAACGTGTCAGGAGGCTCAATTGCCAGTGATCTCTGCCCATTCAAATCTGGGGAAAGCAGCGGGAACCTTGTGATATTTTCCATGCAAAGAATAAAGTCCATTACAATTCATAACATGCAATCCAAATGATCAGCAGGCGGCCTCTGATATTTGCCATCAGAGCGCAGGGAGAACACTAACCGATCAGAAGGCCAGCTTGTCGACATGCCATAACAGCAGCAAACACTGTAGCACGATCCTCTGGAGCGGTGCTTCTGGTCAAGAAGCCAAAGATAGATGAGCCGGCACCCGTGCCAATGCCTGAAGAAAACACATATTTCATTAGGAATCGTTATGATTGAAACATTCAAATTGAAACCTGGAGCTCTGCGTCCTGGTCAGAAAGGATATACATCATCATTACATGATGTGAACTCGTGTCTTTTCAGATGAGCGTACTTGATCTTGCCAAGCTATGCTGTTTGGGATGACTGATGTACTGTAATCTACAGGCATCCAATCTGCTAAATGGAGTATGGGTACCGGTATTATTTTGTACATACTGACCTGCTACCAATCTGCTTGACAGTAAAAGCCACTTGGAGTAGCCCATGAAATACATGAAGTTACCTGGAGGGTGAAAAAAGGAGTCGAAAAACAAAGTTACAGGTAAAACATCAAACTTCAAATGGATCTTGTGTACATGCTTTACTTAAAACTCTGAAGGTAACATCACCAAGTTAAACTGAGTGGTGCTCTGAGTAAAGAAAATACACATGGAGGAGAAGAACCGACTCACCAACTATCTCAAAAATGTTGGCAAACAAGATGAGCTTCTTGGTTGTTCGTGTTCTGTCAGACAAGTGGCCAAAGAGTGGCCCTGACAGGAGGCCACTCAAGCTGAATGCTGACAGGGCCAATCCCAGGAAGTAAGGCGCTGCATCTAAAGTCTGCAAGTACTTCCATATTGTGGGCAATATCACAGCTGTGGAGACAGAAGTGAGGGTAATTAGTTTTTTGTTTACTATTGAAGGCCAGGATCATATAAAATATTGCCATTCTTCAATATTTACTTTGAAAACAGGAGCATGTCTGAGTTAATATATATATATATAAATATATATTGAGGCTTTAGGCTTATTAATAGGGTGCTGCTGCAGTGGGATTGAGGACTGGGATTCGTATTCTGAGTCATCTCTTCGGTGGAGCCAGGCAAACACTTTGGAAATGCACCACCCACACTGCACCTTGGTTGCACTTACTATACAAGAGCATAATCACAAATGATCACATCAAAGATGCATTACCAGCGTATTGTGACCAATATGACCTCACTAAGTAATTATACCAATAAGTAATCAGACTATCATTGTACGTTATTTTCCTTGATTGCCATAAATTAACAATATATGTTTCACTTCATGTGTAGTGGTGTTATTGCTTTTTCATTAGTGCTTGTGTTGCATGCTGTTGAATGAAGATGGGGGTAGTGCGAGGCCTTAGATAACTTTAGCTGCAGTCGTAGCTTCATGTCCCCGCTAGTCGTTCCAGCCATATTATCACATAGACAAAGGACAGTGTTGATCCACTACAACGCACATTCAATTTCAGGGTCTGAAGACACACAATGAAATATGTTCTCAGGAAATTCCAGACAGGAAATAATTGCTCATTTTTTCTGGAATGCTATGGCTCTGACTGAGACACTTTTATGTGACAGAGACAAAACTACTACTACTTGTCATGCAAATGGACTTTTGCTTCCTTGTTAAATATTTCTAGGACATTTCATTTGCCCTGAGGAAGCAGGAAGAATATTTAACCCTCTATGTTTAGTTGAGTCTAAAAGTTTAAGACCAGTTTCCTGAGCCATTAAATAGGGCCCAAAAATGGAGCCATTTGGACACCACTGTAAGAGTGTAGGATTTTCATACACCTTCCAAAATATTCAGTAGCATTTAATCAGAATTATTTTACTTTTATGTTTCTGTTACCATAATTTTAATCATGGCTTTAAGTGGCATTTGAGTTAACTTGGCCTGCGTAATGTGCTGACTAAAGTTTGAGTGAAAATCTATCCATTCTAGAGCACGGATCAGGAACATCCTAATATAAGTATTGCAAAGTATTAGCCAGGAAGGAAACAGCCAGACTATGACACAAGCTGCTTTAAGAAACAAACGGCTCACTGGAGCTGACAGACTGGTTTTGGTAAGGAGATTTTTGTCTCCCCTTGCTTCTTTCATCCTCAGTATTCTTTCCCAGATACAGTCATTTATGTGTTCACAGCATGCCTTCAAAGATTAAAAAAAAAGAAAAAAAGAAAGAAAAAAAAGAAAGAAAAGAAAAGAAGGAAAGAAAGAAAGAAAAAACGAAAAGGCTGATAACCAGATAAGCACATCATCAAGTTACTGTCTGCTCCATAGCCCCACAGTGTGACAGTGATTAGTCAAGTTCATTCTGCATGGTATTTAACACCCTCCTCTACTGGTTAAATGAAAATGTATGACCGCCTTCATCTACAGCAGCTTCATATATAATCAAATATCACTTTGTTGTTATCACACACATTCAAATATCTATATACATGTTCACAGGAGGGTTACGACATCCCAAAAAAAATACATCTCACCATATTCCACACCGCTGAGAAGAAAAATGAGCCCAATGGTGAAGAATGTCAGCTTCCTTTTCCGCTTATAATCCATCGTATTTGTCTTTTCCAACCTGTCTACACTCGGACTGTTCACCGTTCATTCTTCTTCCACATACATTTCCATGGTCGACTCTCCACTTAACACCGCGTCTGACATAATCTCGAGTGCGGTGCTTCTAATTACAGCCGACGGTGTGGACATAGCTATACAAACAAGTCTGTCAGCGTCCTGTTGGAGAAATGCTTAAAATGGAAAGGCATATTGTTCTACAAGCCCCCGCGGTGAAACAGGCACGACGCAAGTTAAAAATCCATAGGACGCAGAAAAGTACAAGTAGACACCTACGAAACCAGCAACTCTGCAAACATTGCACAAGTGAGTGACCCCGACTCGCTCCTGCGCAGTTAAATCCAACCTACATCGACCTACATCACTTCCGGGTGGACTCAACAAAGGGAACACCTTGGCCCAGCTTGTATAGGACACTATGGAAACGTTCCGCCGATTATCCAAAATATTTTTAGGCTCTAAATGTATTTTTGTACTCATGTATTATTAATTCATATATTTAAAAGATTTTATTTTCAATTTTAATTCATTTTATTTCAGGCTTCATGTGATTTAAATTGTGATATTTGGCTTTATTGATTTATTGTGCATAACCTACAGTAAGAACAGAAACCAAAAAAAAACTAAACTAAACAACAAACACCATGGCTTAGCCAAAAACGCTGAATCCCCAGTGCTTTATCTGACTCATCAGTCTGTGTTGCCATTTGACTGATACTGAGACGAAGCAAGAGGCATGTCATTTATTGTAACAGGTCTGGTTTTCACAGCAAAATGAATGAAAGTCATTCAAAAGACTGAAAAGGGAGAACATACATCCTAAGGTATAGAAAGTCATCTTGGAAAAAAAAGTTTAAATAGAAAAATACTACTGTTTCATATGTTGTGTTAAAACAAAGACAATAATCACAATAAATGAAAAAGTTAAATACTAACAATAATAAGGACTTACAGCAAAACTGCAACATACCAAAGGTTAAAAAGGTGCATGTCGTAACATAATGTGTTTTAGGAGGTTGCAGGAGCCTTACTTTGAATTAGATTTGCATACATGGTGTTATCGCATAAGATGCCACCACAAATGAACCAAATTCACAGTGAAGGATATAGCAGACCATTAACCAGGTGAACATGTGAACCAGAGACCCAAAGTAACTGATCACGATGTATCACAGGTACAAACTCTAATCTATTTGCATCCCATGATGGTGTTTTCTGAGACTTTTTTTACTTTAGAGTAACTTCTCTGCTGCAAAACATAGAATGGTTTTAACTGTTCGACTGATCATTGGCACAGCATGCTACACAATCTACAACTACAGGATGTTCCATTCATTCATGATTCAGATCTGGTGACTATAGGGAGGCCACCGAACTCATTGCCATCGTGAATATTGTTTGAGACATATTTTGCTTTGTCACATGGTGTATTATTATGGTAGAAGATAGTTATATGAGACCACAAAAGTGTGCACATGACCAATAATGATAGTATCTATGTGATTCAAATGATAACTAATTGGCATTAGGAGGCCTAAACAGCCTCTCTTCAGTAATGCGTTGACTCTGACCACACCATTCACACCATTTTGAGTAAACTCTGAAGCGTGACAATCCCAGAGGATCAGAAGTTAAAGAAATACTCAAAACAACTGATCACGCCAGAACTGAAACCACCGTGATCACATTTCCCCTCATTTCTAGACTTTAGACTTTATTTGTCCCTTTAAGTGAAATTCTTTTTCACATTACACCACAAGGACATTTCTAATGCTTGATGCGAACATTACAACTCCTGACCTTTATCTGCATGATTTGACCCATTACACTGCTGCCACATTATAAGATTAGTTGATATTTGTATGAGTAAGCAGTTGTTCAGGTGTCATATAATATTAAGGAACGTCTGTGTTAAACAATATGCAACACTCAGTAGTTTTTTTTTTTCCAGAGCCTACATGTTCATGTTACAGCATCACTACATTCAAATGTTTCTTCAAATGAAAAACATTTCCAAACACATATCAGGAGTCTGTGAGTCATTGGCAGTGTTATGCCCCATCCTGTGACATCCATTACCACTGACATTGAGGAGCCTGTGTTGCACACAAATGCTGCCTCTTCACCCCCTAATTAAATTTTCTGTCCACCAAGAGTCCACATTTTAGTTTGCTGCAATCCAAGCAAATATAGAACAGTTGCCTATGGCATCCCGGGTAATGACCTCCCATCTGTAAGCTGGGAGCAAAATAATTTAATTTTCTAAAATACTTGCCAGAGTATCAGGTGAAGATATCAAGTTCAAAAGTTTTCAGCAAGCAGAGGCTGTTTGGTTGAGGGATTTTTCATGAATGCAAAGAAATAAAAATGTGGTTTTAGATGAAAAAATCTAGAGCAAAAAGATAGCAGCCACTCACTGAGTCCTAGAAAAATTATTTCAAAGCTGCAATTAACTGGAAGCAGCACCTTGCAGACAAATGTTCCAGTTACTCTGTATGACTGAATACTTCTCATTTGTACTGTAATAAAGGAGCAGCTGTGGCTAGGGAGTGAGAGTGGGGCATTCATTAAATCGGTGGGATGGTGGTGTCCTTGGGCAAGATTCAGATCTCCAAACTGCAGCTGATGGCTGTTCCATTAATGTGTGAATGGGTGAATATAACATGTTCTATGGTGTGATTTGAGTGGTCTCTAACTAAAAGCACAATGTCAGTGCAGTCAATTTACCATTTAATTAGCATTGACAGGTTACCTGGGATCCTGTTCTCGGAGAGAGGTGTTGAGCATGAATCTGATTTATTCCTTCTATACTTCAAGTTATGCTTAAACACTGAAGACTTCACTTTGAAACAACTAAAAGGTGTGTTTTTTAATAAATGAATGAATGATAAAAGGTGACTGACAACTGACAGTTAAGAATCCTTTTGTATAAAATCTTTATTTACAGTTTGCCAGCAGATGGAAGTTGCAGTACTTTTTAAGTATCACAGTCTTTAGTCTGTCCTTATCCATAGAGGAACCTTTTCATAACTATAAGAGTAAAAAACAACACATATTTTCTATATCCTCCACCCGTTCTGTGTGTGAGCCAGTCTTGGAGCTCATGGCCATGTGCTGCAGCCTTGGAAATATAAATGTTTTCTGTCCGCAGCTCAGTATGACTTGAAGGTTGACTGCAGCAGTGGAAGGACCAGGGTAAGAGGACAGGCAGAGTTGGGTTTTAGAAGGCCAGTTTCTTCATG
Organism: Selene dorsalis; assembly: GCA_900303245.1. Taxonomy (NCBI): domain Eukaryota; kingdom Metazoa; phylum Chordata; class Actinopteri; order Carangiformes; family Carangidae; genus Selene; species Selene dorsalis. Next base: position 11,082 of record OMNW01023868.1, read on the forward strand.
AGGAGGTAAACCCTGGAGTCTACCTCAAAGCCGTGAAGGTTGTTGGCATCTCCCTGCAGCCTCATGAGGAGGCCACCGTAAGACACGTAGGCAGAGCTGAAAGGAGAAACATGGATGAAACTTAATAAGATAATATTTTTAGAATATAGCCCCCATCTGATGTAGACGTCACTATCGCAAAAGTTTCTATGTGCATGTATTCCCGCTTCACCATAATGACCTTCTATTGATAATTGATACAGTACTAGCATAACAATTCAAATTAAGTTACAAAACACCAATAATGCCTTTATCAGGCAAGTTAAAGTATGACCTTAGCAGAGTTTATAATCATGTTTGTTGTAAGTGTTCTAAATTCATTAGTATCATGTTCTGGGCTAAATCACTTTATTAACACATGTATAATGTCACTCACAGGCGTGTGGCTGCTTCTGTTGACGTCTCATCACCTTCAATCTTGTAAACCTTCCCGTACATCACATAGTCAAACTGGTCTGCTCTGGAAATTTAAAGAGAGTAAAATTAACAGCTCAGATCTAGCAAAAATATACTTCAAGGGAGGGTTGACCTCAGAGTGTACTGATAGTTATTAGAACATTTGATAAAAATGTTCACCAAACAGCATGTGTAATATTACATGCATCAACATATGAAGAGCAAATGTCATACCTTGATGGCCGGTCATCCTGAGGATTGTACTCTCCGTCATCTGGTGTTCCATCTTCATATAACGTACTGGCAATAACCAGTCTGAACTTGTCACCTTGATGCAATGGAGACAGGAGACTAGACTTGACTTTATCATGTCATTGTGTTGTTGGACATTGGATAGTGATGAGTTATTGATGCATGGTTCTATGTGGCTGTATCTCAAGGTTCACTCATCCTTTAGTCGGCAGTACAGCAGAATATTACACAGTTAAACTAAATTTGTGCTAGGGTTTGCAAACAAAAGTCAAATGCTGTGAGAGTCAGTGAGTATACCCATAACATGATGGTTTTACTTTTAAAAATGTGCAAATTAATGGCCATGTGTTCTAGTAATGGTGTATGCACAGAAGATTCACACTGTGATGATGTTATCGACATAATCAACCATTTAATGATTTCCAATCTTTAAAAATAAACTAAGGAAAAAAGGCAATTTTCTTACCAAGATCGACAGGATAGATCTGTATGTTCACATCCAGAATGAGGTCCATCTTGAAGGATTCACTTTCACAATGTAGACGAGACACTGCACACACACACAAAAAAAAAATCACATCCCTTTTATCTCTGTTTTGATTGACAAGCAAACTGTATGATGATTGACTATTCACAGTAATTTCCACTATATACAGTAAGTACAAACCATAGACTATTACCATATAGAGCACAAGCATAGGGCCTTCAACTGGTGTGTATTAACAGAATTTCCCCCACATTTCACAAACCTCTATCAAATTTCTTTCCATCTGGATCAATGTCTTTTACATCAAAGATGTCCTCAAACAGAATTCCAGCCATCTCTGTTGTGGTCTACGAACTTGGAAATAACAAAGAAATTAAGAAGGTAGAAGGAAGGAGAAGAACAAAAGGAAATAAGTTAATTTTGAATGACATGTCTAGGTGGCATCTGACTTCAATGCAGCACACTTATAATAGGGACTGGCCTAAAGATCTGCCATTTCTAGTTATACACATAAATATTTATCTGTTAGCATGATAAAGAGAAGATGAAGATGACTATCGTCATGCTACACAGCACTGATAGGGTAGCAGCATGATAGTCAACAGATATACATAAGCACTATCTCAAACCAAAATGCAGCTCTGTGTTTATTATTTGAGGCATTGTGCTGCTTGAACCTGCTCAGTATGAGTCAACCTATACAAATGACCCGGAACCCGTTTCACCATATCACATCAAACAAACTGCTAAGATTAAGAAAATTATGATTGAGATGAAATATTTGCTTGACTTAAAACCACTGACACATTCATTCACTTAAGTACAAGAAAAGTCTATCACACCCTTTGTCCTAGACCTAGTTAAAATCCATAATGGCACTGCACTCTCACAACTACAAGCAACTTCAATAAACCGGCTACCACTGACCAACATAGGACACTTTCAGTGGAGCCCATGTGAGACATGAACACCAATTTTAACATTTGTTGACCACGGACTACGCTTACTCGACATTAAACCAACAATATTTATGTCTGTCATAATTTAACTTTTAGCCAAAGTTGCAATGGCTTTAATCTCCTTTATACTAGCATAGATATCATAACGTTAACTACTAACTTTAGCAGCGTACCCTGTTCAGGCTAGCTGTTAGCTTTAGCATGTTGACTACACACTCCCGCAATCCTTACCTGAATTACGACGGAGCTCTTAAATTATTCTGTGCGCACTCTAACGTCGCAGTTCCCGGTTTCTCGCCGTGGTTGTATGCTAGAAAACAAGTTAGAGTGACACTTCATTCATTACTATGTGAAACAAACTGTGCCGCGCAGGAACAATGTGCGCGACCTGTGACACGCAAAGTACTTCCGGTTGAAAACGCAACCTCCTTGCTAATCGTGTTAGCATTATGTCAGAATCGTTAGAATTGGTCTTACACACATCAGAACAGTATAGGTAAAATCGCCAAAAATGTAAACGTTAGCTTACGTTATAGCTACTTAGCCGTCATTACTCGACGTCAACGAAATATGTTATTGAAATTTACACCCTGAAAAAGGGATATTTTGCTCAAAGGTCCAAGCCATAATAAACACGTCTAAGATGAAAAAAGAGAAAGAAATAAGAAAGAAGTACAGCTGTATCGTGTAAAACCCATAGACTGTATTTAAAAAGGTAAAACCATGCAATATGGTTGATTTAACCAAACTCCACGCTTTAATAAAGCTTGGGCAGTGTTGTCATTATTTACGACACTTGTCTCAACTTTCCAACAGGCATTCTCCAGCCATTTGGTTGCTAGGTGTCTTAGCGTCCTGCCAGTGTACGGTTGCTAGCTAATGGCTAGCTGACTAGCATTAAGTGCAATTGAAGCCCTCAAGCCTAGTCTAAAATGGACTGTATAGGTTTGGAATTACAAATGAAGATGGTGAAAGCGACAAAGGCCTTTATCAGTAAGTAAGCGATACACGATTGAGGTGAAGATGATGTTGCTTTTCACCGTTGACGTTAGATAATGCAACTGATTAGCTTGTCGTTAAGTAGCTACTAGCTTGCCAAATGTTTGCTAACGCCGTTGTTGTCAGTGAAGTAGGCTGTGGAGATCGATAATGTTAAAATTCAAAAGCAGAACAAATCAGACTTCCGTGTTCACTATGACAATAGGATGTGTCTTTTTTTTATTTTTAGGAATATTACTACCACACGACAGTTGTACAGTTAATATTGCAGTTTTACCTGAGTTTTAGAATCACAAAGACTCTAAAACCTAGTGATATCTTATTAAACAAAAGCGCTGTGTAAAGATATATTTTGTATTCTATAATATGACTATTAATAGTGCTATGTGCGGTCATGTCCTTGCAGGCTCTGCAGAATCCTAACTGGATGCACAAATGCCATTTAATAAGTGCAGAGGTGTTTGCTGTCAGTAGGTGATTTGAAAGTTGTGGTCACTCACATGAGTTCCAGGGAAGCAGCCAAGATGGGTGACATCTTGGCAACTGAAGCAGATCTTCTTGGAATGATTAAGGAGGTAACACATTCAGATTTTTTAAACCAGATGCACAACTTTTCTTCAACAAATTTCACTACGTATAGCATGATATAGAGAACGCTTGTGCAGCTTGTTCAGTTTGGATGCCTTGAGACAACACACTTCTGCAGGGGTTAAAGTGGAGTTACTGCTTGTTTGGTGTCTTTTGTAGTATCTCAAATTTGAGGAATTTGAAGACACGGTGCACAGTTTTGACAAGGAGTGCAAAAGCAAAGGAAAACTGGTATCAAAGCCTCAAGGAAGTACCCTCAGAGACTCAAAGACTCGTGTCATTCAGGTAAGGGTACAGGTCTTATAACCTGCATGTTGGTTGATTATTTTTTAGAGGTGGTCACTAGGGGTGCACAGGAAGAGCTAGTTGCTAACAATCTCAGAGCCTGATGTTTCTAAAATTAGATTCATGAAACTCAACAGCTCATGATGTACCCCTAAGCAACTGAGCTAGTTGTTTTAGAGGAGTTAAGATAGACAGAATCACTTTAAAAAAATCCTAACTTAGCCTGTTTGTGGATTTATTTCTTATTGATCCTATTTGTACATGTATTTGTAGTTAATGATTCTTCTAGAGTTGCTGCATTTCCCAAAACTATGCTTCTCTACCCGTGGCTTTTCCAGAGAGACCTCCTTTGCTCTTTTGATGATGGAGATCACAAAGTATTCTTTGAACTGTGGGCAGAGAATATTCCCTCTGAGGTAAAAGACACAGATGCAGAGGCCCAGAGCCTGGAGTTCTACCTTTACATCCATTTTACCATCTACCCACTCAGGAGGCACCCTAGTAGACATGTATGTAGATCCAATTTTTTTGTTCTCTTTTTTTTTGTTGAGATGGCCATTTAACCAGAGCATTCTTTTGAATGAGATTATCTGCAAAGAAAATCTAACTAAATACCATTATGTGCTGTTTCACAAAATGTCCACTAAGCTGCACTATAGGCTGTTTCTTAGTGGCCTATTGAGGATGCCGTTGCACCATGTAGTATCTATCTGTATTATCCCTTTTATTGCATAGGTCATTTTAGTTTGAGTGTATGTATTTATATGGATGTAACATGTTTCTTAAAAAGCAGATTTTTTTTTTCTTGGTTTTGGAGAAATAAATATTTCTAACTGAAGAGAATATATAAGTTCAGCAGAGGAAGTGCTGCAAACAATGTTATAATACTTAAACAACTTGAAGAAATCAATTCATTTGAATACTTGAATCTGTCTCCAGGACAGAGCCGAGTTTGAAGAGAGGATTTCCCACTTCAAGCAGTACCTGGAGACTCGAGGAGCAGCACTGAGCCAGACCACAGAATTCCTGCCTTACTATGCCTTGCCTTTCGTTCCCAACCCCCCTGCTCACCCCTCCTTCAAAGACCTATTCCAGGTGCCTGGTTGATTATGGAACATTATCTAGTTATCCATTGTCAACTATTTGTTAAAATGCAACATTATGACTCAGTGTTACCTTTTATGTAGGACTCCTGGATACCAAATTTGAAGGCTAAGCTGGAGCAGTTTCTGTTAGTGACACTGAAGCCGTCCAACACCCCAAGGCTGCTGAATTTATATGTATCCTTTATCATGGCATGCTTTCATGGCTTTCTGAGGAAATTATCAGCTGGGTAATTTTATATCTCTTACAGTGTCAGAATTTCTCTGTATTATAAATAGACACCTTAAAACCAAAGGTAAATAATTACAGTAAAAATCAAAAAATGCTTGGTTCAACTCCTAATGCTGCCACTGAACTGTGTCATTGGCAGTTGTGTTCTACTAAACAGCCAGTTCTTAATTCTCTAGCACTGTGGTCATCCACTACCTGGCAGTTCTCAAAGAGGTGGCTTACAAAATTAAACATTAAGTAAAAGTCGTGTCAACTCAACAAAGGGGACAAAGGCCCATAGAAAATGGCTTTTAATAATAAATCAGCAGGTGGGCACAGCATAACGGGGAATAACTCAGGCATTAAACACATGCTTAAGCACAGTGGTGTCCATTCCTTCTCCTGACACATTTAAATCTTAAATAAAAGCCACACCTCATCGGGCCATTTCATATCCTGCAACTGAATCCTGTCTTGATTTGCATTTAGAATTACATGCAGTGTTTGAGCATGGCAGGACTTAATTCGACACTTACTCACGCTAACCCATTCAGAGTAGAAGGGCAAGTGAAGGATAACAAGAATTGTTTTTGTTTTTTTACTGGAAACCCAGTGGATCGCATTTCCTCCTTGCACATTCATGAAACTAAACCCTGTCCCTACCGGCCAATGATCAAAGCATACAGATTTCACATAGCAACTATTATCTCGCAAGCTGACCAAAGAAAATCTGTGTTGTTTGTATGTATATGAATCATGATGGAGTGAGGTTATTTAATATGTACAATCTTTCAATGTGCAAACACTTCAACAGTCAGCACTTTTGGTAGCTGACACTTCATACTCACACATGAAAATTGACTGGGTGATTACAACTCATCTTCTTAAGTGTATGTAAATACACCAAATGACATCTGTGTTTGCCCAGGAGTTGGTCCATAGGATGTGATTTAGATCGATCCCTCCTCTAAAACAAACAAGTATTGAACACTCATATCCCCTTAGACAATAAACTGATTTAGCTTAAGTCTAAATAAATGGGCTCTGTGACGACTTTGTCCACATTAGTCACGATACATATAGCGCGTGTTTGTCTTATGCCACGTCAAACTAAAGCATGACATTTACATAATCTTTCAGTGTGTGTCTGCAGCTCTCCATGTGTTCAGTTGAGTTTGATTGTGTAATCTTTAACAGACGTCATACAGAAGGAGGGTGGAAGGAGCACTAAAGGTAAATTTATCCCTCTTCAGTGGTCTACATGTTACGGTGTTCTGTGATTATTATATTTGTCCCATATCATATCTATTACCAAAACGTAGAAACAACCTGCAGACAGCATGCACAACAACTTGTGTTTGTCAGTGCCAGTTTCTCAGGTGATGCTCATTTTATTCTCAAATCCATATCCTGGAAAGGACCAAAAGCTCCTCACTCTAAAATTTAAGTCACACATTAAAGTGGTGGATCTTATTATGCAGCTGTCATTACAAGACATCACTAGGTAACTAATATCATTCATATTCCTTATTTGTTAACCAATGTTTCTGTAATGACGATAAACATTAACTGTCAGTCTTGGACCCAGTTGGAAAAAGGTTAATAATTAATGTGTAATATTTTATGACAAACACCATCTTACACAAAGAATGTCATTCATGCCTATTTGTGTGATACTGTGCAGAGGCCATGCAGCAGTTACAGCTCCAACTGGTTGAGTCAGACCGGCGCATCGGCAGCTATGTGCGCAAGTTCAATAAGATGAAGGCCGACTACCACAACCTGATCGGAATCACTGCTGAGCTGGTCGACTCTTTGGAAGCCACTGTCAGCGGAAAAACGGTAGGTCAGCTCCACTGTGGGGCAAGCAAACACACACATTCTAACACACAAGCTACAAGCACAAACTACATAGACAGAGACTAACACTAATGAATGGTACACACACACACACAAACACTGGATATACACATGAAGGTACTGAATCTCACATATATAGTAAGCAAACACCTATAATTGTAAAATATTGTGTATAGAAACACTTTTCATACACATGACACGGCTGTTAAACAGGAACACAAAAATGGAAAGCTTGCTCTTCCTCTACCCACAAAGCTCAAGGGATATGCCGTGTGTTTGCAGCTCTCCCCTGAGTACCTGCAGAGTGTGTGTGTTCGCCTGTTCAGCAGCCAGATGAGACAGAGCGTGGTACAGAGCACTGACTTCACCAGACCTGGCACTGTGAGTGAGAACACACAGCCACCTTCTCTTTTCCCTATCTCCCCCCTCACACCTCACCAGTAGAGGAATAACAAAACACTTGGGCCTTTTTTTAGTTTAAGCATAGAAAAGGTCAAGTGGGGAAAATGTCAGTCTTCATCTAAGTATGAGCTGGAGAGAACTGCTCTCAGGACATTAGGTCACTGGTCAAGTCAGCATTGCGTTTGAATAGGAATAGGAAAGATGTTTAAGAAGGGTGTGTTTTATTTGCCTTTTGTCCTCTGCACACTGTGTGGCCAACTTTAAGCCATGTAGTAATCCCCCCCAAGTTTGTATCCTGGTAAAAGATAACTGGATCCTGGTCAAATACACAGTTTTTTAGAAGGCTTGTTGGAAAGTTACATACACATGACACAGCTCTGGATGCAGGATATTAACTATGCCTCACAAAATCTGAAGGAAAACACTCATGCTTTGGTTGCATCCCAGACTAGCTGGTGGAGAGGAAATAGCGAAACGAGCAAAGCAGGTGAAACATATCACATCCTTGTTGCCACAGTGTGCCTCCTTGACAATCTTGCTTACTGTCAGTCGCATTCATCGTTGTGTTGAACTCTGGCTTGTGAAATCTGATTTCTTTCTGTTTTGAACTGAACAACTTCTTCCTGTGTGTTTGTGTTTTTGCGTGTGTGATGCTGTTGTCCACAAAGGGATATTACTCTATGAGTCCCTATGATGATGGCTATGTAAGTTTAATATGTATTCATGTTTACTTCCTGTCAATGCCCTCTCATCTTGCTTGCAACTCGCCGTATCCCCC
>OMNW01023868.1:28475-52488 GCA_900303245.1 Selene dorsalis
CTGTATTGTATATTATTTAAAATGCTTTAAAGGGATAGTTCAACATTTTGGCAAATTGACCTATTGCCATAATCCCTATAATCATAGAAGTAGAACCTTTTAATTATCGGTGCATGTTGTTTTGAGATCCGCGGGGAAGAGACGTGAGCTGCTCACCTGCACACTCGCCACGCTCTGAAATAATTATGTATAATTATGTTACATTACGACACATGAAGCAAATACTGGGAACTACTTGCGCTTTTGAAATCACTCCGCCCAGCAGCCATGTCTGGAATGTAGTTCCGTCTATGCATTTGCCTGGAAAACGACTCCGTCTCGTAATGTTACATTATTGTTTCATATCGTGGTGAATGTGCAGGTTACAACTTGACCACGAGAGCGTTTTAGAGTTGTTGGATTGTGTATTTGATGAGTTTTGAGGGACAGGGGACCTTGTACCGTTCACCTCCGTTGTGTTCGCTGATTATGGTAATAGGTGAATTTGCCAAAATGTTGAATATCCCTTTAACTAAGCAAGATGTTGGTGGCTGAACAGGCACCAAGTTCAAGCATATACAGCATTGAGGAAGCAACATCAGTTCCAGTGTACATGACTCATTGTCACTGACTGCTATACTGTTTCTGGATCAGGATGTGGCAGCTGAAGGAAATAAAACCTGAAGCAAAGGGAACTGAAAATGTTTGTGCCCATGTGAATTTGACTATGTGCACGCAACAGGACATTAGACACAATTTTTGGAGCTCTTGTGAAACTGCATCTTGATGTGTAACTGTGCTCTAGATACATAATATTTATTTTCTGTCCCATTTGATCATAGAGGAGACATGCAGTCATGGTTATTTTAATAATTTAATTGAAGGAATCAAGGCTGGTGCCCAGAAAGTCCTGCATATTATAGCTTTAATGATTCTTGATGTCTCTGTGTTCAACTAAAAAAAACTAACTGTGCTGCTCTTATGCTACTAATCTTGTGTTTGTATTCGTGTAGATTATGACAAACATGGCAAAACTGAAGAGGAAGCCTACACTGCTACCACAACAGAGTGTTGATGAGCCCCTTCAACGACCAGTCACACCTAGTTCACACCGTATTATCAACACAGCGTATGTTACACACACATACACGCATACAAATTAGTGTTAAACCTGCCCATCGTATGTTCATTTCGTGTGTGTGTGATGTGGTGGCAGGAAGTGGGCAGGATATTGTTTCATTTTTTGTTAAAGGGAACTGTACAGTCAGTAGATGACAGAACCACAGAATGCTATGTTTAGATGAAGACACCAGATGTTTGGCCTCCTTTCTCTTTAGGTTGATCGCTCAACAGCACAGGTACAATGGTTTATAGCCCCACCTGAAGGTCACATTTGGTAATAAGCCTTCTAAAACTAGAGAATGGGTTCAAATGTATTTTGTCATTAATCACACACCCTGATGGTATTGTTTATGAGTCAGCAGGAGAGCAGAACAGGGATCGCTTTGTAATGAAAGGCAGATCACTGTCAATACAAACTGTAAGCTAGACAGCAAGCATAAAAGACACTGTATTATTTTAGAGTAATGGATATGACAGCAGTGAGGCACCAGCGCCCTACAGATGACCTGGGCCTGCAGATATCATTTTTACAGTTGTTATATGACTAACTAATGATAATAACACTAATCTTTATTTATGTCCTACATAATTTGAATTGTATTGTTTGTGTTCCTGTGTCCTTTGTAGGGATTGTCGACCTGGCAGTCAAGGAGGTGAGGTTAGCAGGGACAGGGAATACCCTCTAAGCAGACGGAAGAGCGAGGGAGGCAGCCTGCCTCCTTCCAGGTATAACTCCAGACCTCCTACACGCTCCGGCAGTCGACCCAGCACCGCTGACTCCCTACGTCACAGCATAGGTGAGTGCATTAAGGTATATTGTGTACATCCTCCAGATTCTGTGATGTAGAAATTCAGTAATGCAGCTATGAGCATGTCTAAATGCTGTGGCTGTTCATCAGATGTTTGCAGTCAGATTTCTCATACTTAATATGCACATTGAAAATCGACTGCATATTCTCAAGACGGTTTAATTTCCCCTCCACCTGCTGCTTTTTATTTGAGTTACATTGGATTTATTTGAAGTGATGCCCGGTGTCCACAAGGAACATAAGGCACTTCCAGGCAAGGAAGCTCCAGCAACTTCCTCAGAGAACAGAAAGGATAAAGACACAGAGAGATGGGCACCAAATGACTAATGACGCATTTGGGCTTTCCATAAAACAAGCCATGTCAGCATGGTATTAAGTTGTTGCTGATGTGTTCTTTAGTGACAGTAAGTGTGTAACAGTTCGCCTGTGCTGTTTTATGAAAGTTTTTGAGTTGTGTTTACGTTTGAAAACCAGCCAGTTTGGTATGAATCCAAAATTAGTGTGATGAAACGTTAATATTTCCTCTCTGTCGCATATGAAAACACACTCAGACTCAGAATGCGGCCGCTTGTCCCAAGAGTCAGAGTTGGACGGGCCGTATGAAGAGCAAGCTCCAAAAGGACGTTTCCGGGATGAACACAACGGACACACTGCCAGGTCAACTGACACACAAATGAACTGTACACACACACACATGATGAAGCTTACTCAATGGTTTCCCAAATCGCAGCTAAGTTAAAAACAATACAGCCGACATCCAAAACAATGAGTCTTGGATGAGAAGTCAGGCAGTGGCCATCCCCACTATATATACAATATGTTGTATGTATACATATATGTTTACACTATTGTATAATTTACACTCTATGTTGCACTTTTTTTTTTTTTTAAATTTATAGATATTAAACACACATTGTCATCTTGTAGGTGCATTTAGTTAGATTTTTTTTTCAGGATCAGGGAAGTGTTGCGAATAAAAATTCAGCCGAGGTTCCTGCAAACCCCCTGAGATGAGTGTCAGTGTATTTGTGTCTATGGAGGGACTTGGCAAGAATGTTGTTTGACCGATCGGTGACTCAGCACCGCCAAGCTGGTCTCCGAGACTGTGACATGCGTTTAAACGAGCAGTGCCCACAAAGAAACCCATTCAACGAATCCTCCCCTGCTTCTCCTCTTCTTTAAAATCCCAGAGGAACTTGACTCCTAAATCCCACCAACAGTAACGAGTCCCAGGGAACCACTTCAGTTATCCTCCTCCCTCCCTCCCCCCAATCTCCCTGGAACGTAAAACACCTCTACAATACAGCCTGGCTGGGTCAGACTTAAGTGGCCTTAACTTACCCCAGTCTGACAAGATTTTTATAGCGAGAAAAGATTCTAGGACAGTCACTGACATTTAGATGAACAGGATCTTATCAACACAGAAATCTGGGCAAATATCAAATGAGCATAATTTTGCCTTTGTTAATAAAAACAAGAAGTTTCACTTTGCTGCTGACCACTTATATTCCCAGAGCTTAAGTTTGTAACAAACCAGTCACACCAGATGTTATCAGGGATGTTGGAGCCAATATGGCTACTGTGAGCAGACGCAAGAATGAGTTGATTGAAACCCATCCATTTATTATGGTATAGGATTTCTCCACAGGATGTAGATCTTTTGGTGCCTGGCTGATAATGACATTGAGTTTGTGCCTGTGGCTGCAGGCAGAAGAGCCACTTCCTCGCTCTGAGCCTGTTCCTCATATGCACATGAGACATGACCAAAGATGTCCCAGTTTGGGGTTTTAATAATACAATAAAGGCTTTTACATGTCTTACATTTATTACTGGTAATAATATTTTTTCACAGCACAAATAACCTTCATTGTCCCTCACCTAAAAAAATGTAAAATTTAAAAAAAAAAAAAATTCTAATTAAAAAAACTAATTTAAAATCACAATGCAAAAATCAGTGTTAAAGAAAGATCTTTAACTGTTAAGAAGTGATAAATCAGAGCTGTAATTAAAATCTAGATGAAAGAAATCATACAGCATAACTCATTATTAATGTCTTCTCCTGCTTCCTCTTCTTTTCCGTGTCAACAGTGGTGATTATATCCCTGCATTTGCAAGTCAGCCCAAAATTCCCCGTACACCTGACACAGCAGCCAGCCAGAACAAGACCCATCAGGGTCGAAGCCTGGCTCTTGCCCCCCAGTTTTCGCAGTCGGAGCCACAGCAGAGCAGCCGGCCAGGCTCCTCTGCCAGCTCCACAGGAGGAGGAGGAGGAGGAGGACGCCAAAGTGGAAGTAAGCATATGTTAAGGGGTGGGAAATGAACACCGGCTGCCAGCCAGTGCTGGTGAATGTTGACTCCGCTTGGTTGCTTCTGCTCTGCCAGTCACATTGGAAAATAACCAGCTGTGATTTGAAAGTTCAGTCCAGAAACAAGTTGTAATTCAAAGTGAACTAAGCCTGTCTCAGTAGACTTTATATGGTTTGTCCATTCCTCTCCTGTTTATCACCATGCCAATTGAACTTGTTCATAATTGGTAGGTATGGACAATGAATCTAAATCTTATATCAACAATTTCACATTTTATATTCCTATGCTAATGTTGTGATATCATACATCTGGAAATTTCACTGGCAAACATACCCCAGAAAACAATCACAAAGCCTCATTTCGTATGTTACAAATGTGAGAAGTTCATTGATGCACTCGACTCCTCTAAATGCAATATTACCATAAATGTCAGTTATCATTTCAGCCATCAATAAAAGAAAGTCCAGAGGTTAGGCTTTACAGCTCCCCCCTTTCCCTCTCAGTCTCACACCTGTTTACACATCCATGAAATATCTTTGTTTTCCTGCTTCCTTACAAACCCGTTTTACCAGAAGTCTCCACAAAAGCAGTGGAATTTATAATAATAATGACAGATCATGATTCAGTTTCCCTGAAGCTCATGGTTAGAATTACACACAAGGATGAGATGTTTTGACAGGAAACCTGCAACAAAATTAACTTTTACTTTATTTTAAAGCTTCATGTAGTCGTAGCATGTTGCCACTCACTCTTTACAACAGGAAAAACTCCTTCAGAGGCATATCCAGTCACATGATGATAATAATACTGATTATATTTATTATTCACGGATGTGAAGTTTTGCCCTTGGCTTCAAAGGCTGTTTAATTCTGTTTATTCATTGACTCATAGTTACCAAGGCAATATTTATGGACATTCCTATGTAGCATTAGCAAGTGTCTGAGGTGACTATGTCAGATAGAGTTAGGGTTAGTGGGTAGTGTGAGTGCAAAAAAATGTAGGGAATTAATTTTTTTATGACTTGTGACTCCTTGCTCCTACACAGGTTTAAAAAATCATATTTTGCAAATTGTTACGTTTTTTTTAAACCGGTCAGCCCAATCTTATTCGCCGTCAACTTCAAATCTTTACCTCATAAATTGAGACGCTCCAGAGAAGGTGGCCCGATCAGTTGCTCTGGTGCTCTTAGTTGGGCGATAACATCTCCCGATGCTCTCATGCATCTTAACTGCATTTGATGAGCGATTACCTCCGGCTCTTACACTGGGTGCCCTTACCATAAAGCCTGTAATAGCGTCTAATGGTCACTCAAAGCCACCGCATCCTGTGTGTGTTGTACTTTTGAGGTCTGGCAAGTGTCAGGCATCTATCTCGAAGGAAGTCATTTAATCATAGTTCTGCTTAAGGGCAATAAGCAGATAAGCATGGGATGACAAACAAACTAAAACCAGTTACGCACTGAGTTTCCATCACTTCCTGGAAGCTCTTGCTTTTAGTTGAGATTTAAAAAAGAAAATCTGTACTTTATGTGACTTCCCCATTGACATCAGTGACCTTCACTTTGCAAGAACAAATATCTTTGGCTGCAGGGAAGGTACACCGTCTACACGCTGGGGCAGGACCCCCTTTAGGCCCACATTTGGTAAACACATCCGCTGTGAGTGACAGAGACACCCCTCCTCGCTGAGGAGAGATAGAGGGTGCGTTTGTGTAGCACACTGGGCCACCCACTCAGCCAGCGCAAACAAGGAGGGGGAACCGCTGCGGCCATGCCGTGTTGGAAGTACAGAAAAAGCAGCTTTATTCTACGCAAGTCATGTTGACAACGCTGACTTCATGGGATGACAGATACGCATTACGTGGAAGTAAAGATGACAAAGGAAATGAAGGAGTATCACGCAGGACTGTCACTTTGGACCTGAATGATAAACGTCATGAGGACACCTATTACATAAGGGAAAAATATAATTTAAAAAAATGAAATATATATATATTCATCTATTCTGGGAAAGATACTCAAGATTAGCAAGAATAATAATATAATAATTATTATTATTATTCCAAGCAAATGATTTTAGATGCCTTACCACCTGTCACATATCTCATATCATGAGAATATGAGCTTTTTATTGATAAGTTCCTCTACCTTCTCTTTGCCCAACTACCCCACACCTCCCTCCTCTTCTCCCTCTTTCTCTCTCCTCCTCCTCTAGGCAGTCAGTCAAAGAGGAGGTGAAGAGGGAGCTGTCACCGTGGAGTAGCGCTATCTCCCCCTGGAGCATCAGGCTTCCTGTAACATCATCCCCCCAGGTTATGATCAGGGTCAGGGCAACAGAAATGGATGAGAATCAGCAGGGAGAGGAACAGGAGGAGGAGGAGGAGGAGGAGGGGCCAGAACAATGTGAAGGATTGTGGCTCTGCATTTTCTTCCCCCCCACGCCATCGGCTGCAGCACAGACTTCCCTCTGTAACCTAATATGAGGTCAGACAATAATCACAACCCCCAGCCATGCAAACCTGCACACCTTTTAGCCTTAGTTAGCCATCAGTCTCTCTGCTCTCTCATCAAGGCCCACCACAGCTGCACCAGGTAAATATGTGTAACATCCCAGACATGCTGGCCGCAAACTAAAGCATTCAGACTCAAGCACAATATAGTTTTAGCCATTTTAATAAAATGTAAACAAGAGGTTAAGAGTTTAGGAAACCTGGCACGATCAGATATGTAGATAAAATGTTAATCTTTCTGTGATTATCGTAAAGTGTCATTTCATCTCACGGCAAAGATTGTTTTTCTTTTATTTTTCTTTTGCAGTAATTGTAATGCAAAACCTCATTTGTAAAGTTCTCATCTTGATTCCACAAATCTATAATCTTCTGAAATTCTCTTCGTACTGTATATATTGCTTTTGGACTGTGATGGAAAAACATCCATCCACATGAATAAATAATTGCACCAGCTTTACTTCAAATATAAAACATTAGCTCAGAGTAGCTGCTCCAGAAATGTTTACATGAATGACACAGGTGCTGACATAACTTGTCAGGGTAATGTATGTTTTTAGGTGATATTAGAAACCGCTTATTACTATTATTGATACACAGTCGACTGTCGCCTATAAAACGTCTGACAAAAGAACTTGAAATTGTTTGAATGTCTTAAATCCAGCAATTTTGCATTGTATCTTTGAATCTCTGTTGTATGTGTCATGATGTGTATTTATGATCTTTAATACATTTCTGTTGAAATGGTAATTGATTTTTGATACATTTTAAGTGGTTGTAATTAAATGTGTGACATGACATTACCTGTCCTCTGCTGTTTAATATAAATTCTCTATTACCAGTTATTGGATTCACCAGCTAGTTTTGATTTGGGGACATACATCACTGAACATTTGTTGTCGCTCTTTACTGCCAGATTGTTAACTCCTGCACCATGTTACTTAATTTATAGCACTATTTTGCAATGAAAATGAATGGATGGTGGCATGGATTTTATTTGGGGATCAGGAACAAAGCCCTCCTCTGTGTGTGAAGTCCTGTATCTGAGGCCAGACAAGAAGTAACGTTAAGTAAGTGTGGACTGAGTGTGTGTTATGGTTCTTCTGTTGAGTTCTAAGAGGTTATGTGAATGTTTTAGAAGAGGTATGTCTGATATTGTTAAGTTTGTTTTTGTTGGAATGGTGAGCATGGTGGCGCAGGCAGGTGGGACAGCACAACAGGAAGAAGTGTAACGACGTGATTCATACAGTTCATAAGGAGTAATAATTCAGCACTAAGGTGATGTGACATTGCCGGCGACACCTTTGCCCCTCTCCACCTACAGTTTATATTGTTCTCAACTGATTAAAGTCTGTAAGTGGAGGCTATAAAATGGAAACTTCTAGAAACGCTAAGGGGAGTGTCACAAACCATGATGTATTGCACTCAACAGGTATGGTATGTTAGTACCTCAAACTTCACCAAATGAAAAATGCATTCCTGACTGCCTGTCAAAACCCCACCTCATATGAGTGTGATGTTCACTGGGAAAAAACACCTTCTCAGCCTGAATTCTCACCCTATCCAAACACCATTAATTCAGTCGAAAGGTTGAAAAGTTTCAGTTACGTCTTCTAAATAATGTGAATGATGGGGTTTTATGCAGAGATGTTATCAATCAACATCAAATACATTTCTTTTTTAAATTAAGTATGTTAATGATTCCCCAACTTTCCATTCTTTATGTTTCTGTTTGTTTTTCAATAGTAGATCTTGTCTTGTGTTTATTTGTGCGTATTAACAGATCCCAGGAAGACTAAAAACCATATCAGATTATGTAAATTATGCCTTTGAAGAATTAAACCAGAAACACTCTTTGAAATTATTGCCACAGGCTTGATCTTAGATGGAGAATTCTTGTGGCAACACGCCTCTGTCCTCATGATACGGCCTTGGTTTCAAAGCAGATTGCATACACAGCTCTGTGTAGTAAATCAACCCAAACTGAAAGAAGCAGCCACCTGGAGTGTGTTTGAATCCCTGATACATCGGGAGGGTAAGTGAAGAAAATCCTCCAGCAAAAGTTCTCAGATTGTTTCACATCTGCCCTTTTGAGATCATCTCCATTCATATACTACACAATCTCTTGACTGTCCTCTCTCCTATTTGGGTGACATCATTGCTGACCATGCAGTGAACCTTTTTCGTGGTATGACATGACACACACACACAAATAATAAAAATGGTTATTAAATTCCATTTAGTCTATTTGACCTTAGTTTCCTCTTGTCCTCCGCCGTCATGAGTTAGTACAACAGCTGAATAGACATCATTAGTGCCTTTGCTTGCTGAGAAAAATAACATCATCTAGTCAGTCAGCTTCCTCCTGATATATAGAGGCTACAGGACTGATACAGCTAGTTTTGGCTGAGCAGGTCTCACTGACTTTCACATGGTCCCCTGAGACATGACATACTCACAAATGAATATTGTGGATGCTGCCGGCGAGCAGCAGCACAATGTGAGGAAACAAGCTGCGCATGAAACACTGACGCACTTGCGACCAGGTGGCCGCGTAACCCCGAGCTCAAGCCACGCTGGTGCTGTCGGGCTGTAACTGTGACAGAGAGGAAGCTGGTGTTTTCTATCAAAACAAACGTGTTGATAAAGACTATGGGATGGAGCTCGCAGATAAAGAAAAATATCAAAAAGTTATTGTGGCTGCTACTATGCTCAAAAGAGTCAGAGTTATTCCATGACTGTTTTCAGCTCCAGGCCTTATGGAATCTTTTTTTTTTTTTTTCAGTTTCAAGATAAGCTGTAAAAGCTTTTCTACTGTCACCTCTGCAGAACTCCCTGAGAAGCTTCAGGTGTACTTTTTTCTTTCTGTCAAATTTAGTTAAAGGTTGACATGATAAGGGCCTTTAGGTATGTCTGCCCTATTACCTCATCCTGAGGCCGTGTCTAGAAGAGGGTCCCTGTCAAAATCTCAGACAAAGTAATATTCTGGCCATCAAATCCCAGAATGATCGTGGCATTTTGAGTCTGAGCCAGCAACTCTGCAAAACAGGAGTTCATTGGAATGGGCTTAACCCTCTATTTCAAAGTGCGAATGAAAGTGGAGTTGCACCACATCCCCATATCTGGGCAATTAATCTGGTGAGACAGGGGCATCCTCTGAAGAGCCCCGAGTGTCATCAGGATCACTGGCACCCTTTTCAGATGTGTTTATCAGTAGACAGCCATGCGGACCACTGATAAAAGGTGACGCCAACCAAGAAGAGACAGTGTTTCTGTCTTCTGCGCCTCCTGTTTCCTCCCGACCAGATCAAAACAACTCCCACAGTTACCCTTTTGTCGTAAACATTTAAGCTGAACGCTTTCCCTTTCAGTTAAGCAAAATGCACTCTTGTAGAAACAACATCACCTATTGACAGAGGACATTCTTGCCAAAGCTTTGGGTATTTTCAAAAAACGTTCAAATGTTTAAGGTCAAAGCGGTGTAAGTCGTAAAGCTTATTTGGAAATCACTTTTTATATTTTTGACCTTCTCAGGAATGTCCTCACAAAATAGCCTTTAACATTTACCATGAATGCAGCTACACCTTTGCTCTACGTACACTAGACCAAACTGTGGGTTACAATGTTTGGTGGGACATGGTAAATGCCAATCTAAGGCTGTTGATTCTTCAGCAGGAGGAGGGGGGGGTTTAAAGACTAATCACACTCACTGTTGATGGCTTAATCAGTTCAACAGCAAGCCAGGGTAGTTGCTTTCTCCTGGGCTTATCTGCACCCAGCCTGTGGACAACAGCAACGTCTCTGCATCTGAGCATGACGCTTAACCTCTGACATCAAACTGCCACTTCCCCAAACAATCTCAACTCATGAATCGCTTATTTTAAGCTGGAGGTGCTTCAGTTGTCGTGGAAATTTCCAAACTTTAGGTTATTACGATCACTTTAAAACTTCAGTGTAAAAGAAAGTGCTTGAGGTCGCATGGTCTCATGAAGAAGGTGAGGGAGGCAACTGTGTGCTGCTCCGTAATGGAGGTGGGGAAGTTACCCAGATGTACTTATGACAAAACATTATACTTAGTCTTCACCCTTGAAGTCCTTCCTCATTTAAACATATAAATCTTACCTTCCTGGCTCTCTTCAACATTTGTTTCCCAATGCGTGATTGGCTCATTGTCGCCCATTTGGCCGTTGGGGAAAACACCCACTATTACTTTTGTTGTTGGCAACTCTGTGCAGAATCAGTGGGTTACAGCCCGTTATGACTTAGCATATCACAATAATGTTACACTAGTGGTAAGGCTTGACTGCTCATGTCTGAACTTGGAAACAGCAGTTGACAACAGCCACTGCTGATGAAGTCTGAGGCAGACCTTAAAGTAGTTTAAATTTTCAAATTGCTTTAACGCGTGATATTCTAATGAATAAACGAGTACACCAAGTTTCCCAAAATAACATCATGTAATCATTAATGCCATTCTTGTGACTTTGCTGTGGGACACAAGTTGGTCTAAATCAGTAATGTATTTTCAAAAAAAAAAAAAAAATAGGACGGTATGTCAGCGCTGCCCAAGTCTTTCTGGGACATTGAGTCAGCAATAACAACAAAGCATGATGAAAATGGATGTTTGAGTAAAAACAAGTATTTCAGATCGTCTTGTCTTGACGCTGATGATCTTACTAGAGAGCCAATAAGGAGTCTCTGTTTTGTTTTTGTTTTTTTTACAAGTAAGGCAGGTGCTTACTTATCAGCACAGCTGACAGGGACATTCATAACACAGCTTGATCACATCTCCTTTGTTCCATGTGTCTTTTCAGGGAAGAACATCCTCAAGTGGCAGATGAGAGAAAAAGAAGGGGAGGGGGGAGAAAAGATCCCATCGAAGCCAGTTTTTCTATCCTGCCAGTAAATTCTTTCATGGTGACTGAGGACCCAGCAGCCAGGGCCCCTCACCTAACAAAGGGAAGAGGGACATGAGGGCTCATTCCTTCCAGTCAGACACTTGATGAGAGTCGGACAGGCCAAAGGCAATCCTCTCCCAAGTCCCTCAGGTGTGTTAAACCCAACAAGGGATTAGCACGTACTTCCTCAAAGTCAAAAGTAGCAGCAAGGTTTTCCATTTCTGATTAACAGTGTGTTTTTCTTGCCACCCCCCTCCCCTCCAGCCCCCAGCGCTTGACTGGTTCATTATTGCATAAGCTATGAAGTGAAAAAGCCAACACATCCCAACATACAGGTGTCCCTTTATCCTCTGTAATCATTAATCTTTTCATACAGTGTCTTGGTCCTGATCATTGGGTCTTAATCAAATTTTCGAACTCATGTTTTCAGTGTTACATACATTGCATACATACATTAAGTGAAATATTTAGCTTCCAATGCATCAATCTGTGTAATGAATATTAAACTCATAAGAGAGAGAACCAATATTGATCAACACACACTCTTGAGTTGAGGGGTTTTGAAGTTATGATTTAATAGTTAATACTTTTTTGTGCTTATTTTTACTTTAGATACTAAGGGAGTAACATTAGCATTTTTTGGAGTTAAAACAAACAAAAAAAGAACTGAAAGATGACAAAAATTCTCTGTAGAGCTGCATAGTTAGCTGCATAGTTAAATGATTGACACAGTTTCAGCCTTTGGAATGAATTCAGAGTGATGAACATTAGCATTGTACTTTTTTTGTATACCCATGAATACAAGTCGGGTCCATGTTGCTGTCCTCTTAAAATGTTCATTGTTAACACAAAGTGCTCAAGGTATATTTTTTTTTTTTACCTCTTGCTACTTTGCATCTTGAACATGAACTGTCAGTTTTTTGGTGTGCATGTGGTTTGAGGTTGGTATATGTCTGACAGTGGCAGGAAGGAAAGACATGCGACTTCTCTCTCTCCCTCACACATTGTGGTCGCGCCTCTCACAGTGTGTCCGACTTGGGGTGGGCGATGTTCGCCAGCAGAGATCATTGCTTTGCCAGTCACCCGTCTGCCCATCGCCTTCATCTAAGAGCTGCTCTTCCTTGTACGTTGGTTCAGTCTTTTCCCGGCAGCACTGCAGATGCTGATGCCACCTCAGAGCTGATGCCACCTCAGAGCTGATGCCACCACTAATGAGTATAAACTGAAAACATGAAACCACCTCTCTGCCTCCCACATGTTCTTTCTCTTTCACTCTCCTACACATGCAAACGCACGCACACACTGTCCACTTTTTGATTCACTGTAAGAGGACTAAGTGTGGTTCATTTTCAAAGGATCGTACTGGAAATCATTATGAGGGATCCCGTTAAAATCGACAGAATTGTAATATCAGAGGTCACATGCTGACACAAATCATGTGACAGTGAGTCACAGAGCTCAGTTTTCCTTACTGGCTGTTGCCTCTGTTAGACAACTGTGACAAATGTTGCCTTTCCAGCCAAGGTGAAGCTCAAGGGACAGTGGTGTCCATCACCACTTTGCTTCTCCACACCACTTGCAGAGCATGAATCTACAGAGAGGAAAAAAAAAAAAAAATCAAAACGGGAAAAAACACTGCCAGCAGGCAACAGGATGCACATGGCCCAGAGAAGGATGACTGGTTGGATGCAGGAAATAGAGAGAGAAGAGTAGGAAGGAGAGATTTTGGATCACAGCTGTGTTAAAACTGAAAAAAAAAATCCTGTTTTGAAGCACAGAGAGAGATTTTGTTGTTCTTTCCTCAGACCATAAAGAGGCGGAAGAACAGAGTTTGCCAGAGCAAGGGTTGAGTGTTGTGGTGGTGACAGCTGTACAATCAGCATTTCACCTATCACCAGTCCTTGTTTTGTTTTCAGGCTGAGAGATCTTTCCATAACTGTTGGTGATATGGCCCTACAGCATTCTTGCCCTTCCTCACACCATATCACACGAGAGAAAACATAACTGACTGTCTTATCCCAGGAACTGAGTCAACCTTTAGGTTGCATTCACTTTACTTGACCACTGCTTTTTTACTTTTATACGCAATCAAATACAAAAAATCCTTCCGCTACACATATGAAAGGCTGGATAACTGATAAAACCTGTGCAGACTGCTCTGTGACAGCTTATTAATAGCAGGACCTCTTGACATCACGTCAAGTTTCTATTGTGTAAATGTAGAAACACACTCGAATTAAGATGCAATTCCTCCTTTGTTTTAGATGTTTAAACAGCCTCAGTATTCATGAGATATATCCCTTGTTGTAAAATACTTCATGGCAAACCTGGCTTGCTCATTTGTGATATTTTCCTTAACTTAAAGCCATATTTAACACGTTGACTACAAAGAGTGTGGCAGAAACAAGTTGATTAGCATTCAGTTGGATTCATAATAAACCATCCTCTGAATCTCTATCATCAAGAATTCACTGTCATTTTTTGCTCTGTTTCGGTCTCCTCCATTGTTCCACCTGCTGTCTATACTAACAGGTCTGTTGCTATATTGAAAATGGGTTAAAGGCAGGGAGAACATGTTAGACTCAATCATATACATCAACAAGAGATTAAAGAGCCCGTAACAGCTTCATTTATTCCTGTTTTAACGTGAAAAAGTCCCAGTCAAAAATGATTGAACCATACTCGTCTCCCTAGTCACATGGTTTCATTATTTCACGTGTGTGTGTGTGCCCAAAGTGTGTGTGTGTGTGTGTGTGTGTGTGCCCCTTTTAAAGGCGGATGGATCTCAGTGAAGGAGCGAGAGCAGAACAGTCCTCAGCAGCAGCAGCAGCAGCAGCGTGGATCACACAGAGCACATCTGCATCACCGCACGGAGCTCCGCGCGTTTTTCGACACAACAATGTGCTATGAGTCTTTTTCTGTGCAAAGGATAATTTAATCACTTCATCTCCAAAGCCGAAGGGACATAAACATCAACCCATTCGACTTTTCTGGTCTCGATCATCAGCACTTTAATTGGGCTTGTTACCTCACAGCAACCATCAGAGACTGAAGCGACGAAATGTAAGTGTCATCTTCTTTTTAATACCTCCAGTATAGCTGTCATTATAACCTATTTCCATTTGACTGACTGACAGTCAATGGTTTGTTGTAGATAACTTAATAGCTCCATCTTAACTTATTCAAGTCACTCATCAAGAAAGTGAGTGGAATGATTCCTCCAGTTAAGTGCAAATTTTCCCTCTCTTGACTTATTAAAGAACTCAAGACTGGAGGAACAAGAAGGTGAAGAACAAAAGAATGGTTTCACTGGACAAGCTGAAACTCTGGAGGTGGTGTAGCAGAAAGCCTATTGAAGAAGCCTTGTAAAAGGGGGATAAACGATCACACTTCTGTTTCAAGATCTATAGTGTATCTATCTATGATTTACAACTGGATTTCTTTAAAAAAACAAAAAATACCCGTTTACAGAGCAGGCTTGGATTTACCTTGTTTGTAATTATGAGGGAGAGACAGAGAGAGAGAGAGAGAGAGAGAGAGAGAGAAAACTCCTTCAAAGGTAAAGGGGCCCACTCCCCCCGGGAGTGTCTCTGGGGTCGTGAATGCAACGAGCCCTGGCATGACATGATGGAAATGTGAGGATTTGAAGTGGAGTTACTTCACTTCGCAGGTACATTCCACATCTTCCTCCGGAAGTGACAGTGGTTAAACAAAACGTGACAAGTGTGGCAATGGTTATGTTAAAACCTAAGGACACTATAAGGAGAATTAAAACCCACAGGGAGGAAACGTTTACATTTTGCTGTCTGACACTGACTCTGTATTCTGTTTATGCAAAAGCTACAAGTTTAATCTCAGGTTTTGTTTTGTGGCCTTTCTTGGTTTTAATCAATGTTTGTTGTGTCTACATGAACAACTGTGCATGTGTTGGTTCCAAATCAGAAATTGATTTTGGGGACCTATGATTTATTGTATCAGAAAAAGCTGAAGCTCTCTTGTGGGCCATCTGGTGGGCATAGGGGCCCCGAGCTTGTATCAGAATCTCAAAGAGACCCACATTGCTCCCATTTCACTTAAATGGACTTTTAGACTTTGATCGACAGATGAATACATGTATACATTAATTTTAACTAGCAGAGGGCACACTGTAATTATATTGTGAGAAAAAGAAAAAAGGTTATTTTTCTTTAAGTCTTTACACTTTTTCATGTGTCTTTATACTTTCAACATTGAAATTTATAAAACCAGTACACATGCTCACCAAAGAAATCACCTATTGTGATTTCTAGAGATTAAACACAGAAAAAAAAATGTTTGAAATATATGCTCACTGTGGGTGTGAAATTTCTAAAAACAATACATTATGGCAATAATACAAATCAATATGTAGTTTTTGTTTGGTTTAGATATTTTTTAATCATGTAAACCTAACCCCTAACCCAAACCCATCTACTCTTTGTCTTCACTCAGGATGAACAACAGAGATCGCTGGAGGGTGTACAAGAAGCTGAGTGTCATGTTTTTCCTGGCTGTGGTGGCGCTGACTGTCGTCCAGAGAGGGGCCATCAATATGGGGATTCCCTTTGAACTGCAAAGGCAGGCTCGCATGGATACCTCCGAGGGAGTGGAGCCCGGAGCTGCCCTGGAAGAGAAAACTGGCATGAACCTGGGGATAAAAAGTTTCTGGAAAGCTAGTAAACGCCACCCACGTCTTAAATCTCATGGCACAACCCAGGAGCCCAAAATCACTGACAGCAGCGCCCCCAGAACCTGGGATGTAACCAGCTCTAACTGTAGTGCCAACCTCAACCTCACTAGCCAGGAGTGGTTCCAGAGCCTTGAGGACAATTTCAAGCAGTTCATGCTTTATCGACACTGCCGATACTTCCCCATGCTCCTCAACCACCCGGAGAGGTGCACAGGGGAGATATATTTGCTCATGGTAGTTAAATCAGTGGCCACCCAGCATGACCGCAGGGAGGTCATTCGAAAAACCTGGGGCAAAGAGCAGGTGGTGGATGGAAAGAGGATAAAGACCCTTTTCCTCCTTGGAAAACCCTCCAATGAGGCAGAGAGAGCGAACCATCAGAAGCTCGTGGAGTATGAGGACTACATCTACGGAGATATCCTCCAGTGGGATTTCTTGGATAGCTTCTTCAACCTCACACTTAAAGAGACTCACTTCCTCAAGTGGTTCAACACGTACTGTCCCACTGTGCGCTATGTGTTTAAAGGGGATGACGATGTATTCGTCAGGGTGGAGAACATCTTTGAGTTTCTGGAGAGCAGCCAACATGACAAGAACCTGTTTGTGGGGGATGTGATTTTCAAGGCTAAACCCATTCGTAAAAAAGATAACAAATACTACATACCCCACGCTCTGTATAATAAGACACACTACCCTCCATATGCAGGTGGTGGGGGGTTTCTGATGGATGGGACTCTGGCAAGGAGGCTCCACTGGGTCGCCGACAACCTGGAGCTCTACCCCATTGATGACGTTTTCTTGGGCATGTGTCTGGAGGTGCTTCAGGTCACGCCTGTGAAGCACAATGCTTTTAAGACGTTTGGCTTAGTGAAAAACAAGAACAGTAAGTTGAACCGAGAACCTTGTTTCTTTAAGAGCATGATTGTGGTGCACAAGCTGCTGCCGTCAGAACTCATGCACATGTGGAATCTGGTCAACACTGACCTGGTCTGCGCACAGAAAGTGAAGATCCTATAGCTTCACGAAAACACCAGGTATGGACAGCACCAACTAGCTGAGCTTAACCTTGGTGGATACCGGTAGGAAGTACATTACAATGTGTGAATCGAAGGCAAACTTTCAAGTAAAATCTCCTTTATGTGGAGAGGCTGCTGCATCAATGGGCACAATAAGGAGAACATTTACTTGCTCTGCAGTTATGGGGTTTGTATTTTCTTGTATTAATAATCTGTTGTGAGCCCTGACGTGCACACACACACACACACACAATTTATTTGGGACGAATACAAACACCTGCTTTTTCCGTCCATTGTGGCCAACGTCTATTCTTTATCTTTCTTCTGCTTCAAAATGGTGAAGGTTTTTCATTGGCCAGGAGCCTCGTGACACCAAGCTGTCACAAAAATCGCCAATGATAGTGTAACTATTAATGTGAATATACTTAAGTGATTTTTATTTTGGGGACGAGTGGTAACCAAAACCATGAATATGTTTTAATCACTGTGGCATATTGTGCTTTCAGATGGGTAAGAGGGGGAGAATAATGTTTGGTTTAGTCTGTTCACAGTAAATGTTAGTGTTGGAAAGCCATTGCACATGCTGCTGTTATGTTAGCATTTTGGGGTTTTTGTTAAGTGTTCATGTTTTGCCTTCACTTGTACCAGTAGGGCATGCTGCTCTGGCTTCAAAAGACGTCCAGTAAGGGAAAGAAACAACTCTTTCTACCTCAGTGATTTGGCCAGAAAAATCTTAATCTCATCATTGGTCACAGTTTCTATTTAAATGTTACCTTGATACAGTTATCTGCATACAGAGTACACATTTCTTAAAGAAAGATTTTAATCACTTGTTGTATCATGGAGGTTCTTGCACTCATTTGTTTGTAATGTGACTGACTTGATCTGGACTTTTACTGCTCCTATACTACTGGAATCTTAAGAAAAAGAAAAAAAACAATTGTGTAAAGGTTTTACATGTATGCTGTCCTTGGATTTGAATGTGCTGATATACTTGACATGAATTTGGTAGAGGTTTTACAACAACACTGTGAACTAAAACTATTGCTGGTACGAGCATATATCGAGTTAATTTAATCGCCTCCCCAGTAACAAGGGGGAAATGTGGGGTTCTTGTATTTAATTTAAAGCAAACAGATAAGCATATTAATGGGATGTTCAGTGATTATAAAGCTCAACTTTGTGGCTGTAGTGGGTGATGATTATGTGTCTGCGATGTAAATATGTGTACAAATCAAAATGTACATAGATTGTCATTTGTAAATAAACATCTTGACAATGCAGCCGTCTTTGAAAAATCTGTCCTAGATCATCTGTTTTTGTGTTTGGCCTTATCAGCATCAAACATCTATGTGAAAATCTCTATCAGGTCACCCAACAGTGGTGTCCAGTGTTGTCATATGGGTATCAGTTACGCAACTCGAACAGTGAAAAAAACATGTACGTTCGAACAACCTCGAAAGTAATAATGGTGAACTCAAACCAAAAAATCTAGTGTTTTGAACCCGTTTGACAAGTGTTTGGCAGCTTTGCCCAACAGTGTTGCCTGCTTCCTATGCAGTAGTGATAGACAACTGCCACAGTTTGTGTAATTCACTTCTCTAGCATCTCAAAAGAAATGACACAACTTTCTAATGTTTTGTTTTTGATTTCAGAAAGCAACTGTAAATGCTCCTAACACGGTGTTAAATGTCATGCTGTTTATGTTAAGTATTCCTCTCAAACACTTTTAACTTCTGAGACTGATACTACCAGCCAACAGTGTAAGATAACGTTTAGAGATTGAAGTTGCCCCAAAAAGACAAAAGTGACATTGGAAAACAATACATACATTGTCTTGTTGTTCTTCACAACCTCTTTCAAGACAAGAAAGCCGTTCAGAAACAGGATCTTCTCTGTATTGTGTTTCATGAGGGGTGCACTCGCCAATATAGATGCCTGGCTTAAGAGGGTTTATCTCTTTTTAACTCTCCTCTTTGTTAAACTCAATTTACAGTGAAATGGAGTCAACCCTATTGTGAAAATAAGATGCATTATCTCCATAACTGTACATCGAGCAGTGTGGTTTATGCTATCTGACCTTATAGAGAAATCGACACCGTCAAACAAAACCAAACAATTATACAGAGCAACTGTAACAGATCTCTTATTTACAGCTTTAAATTCACAAGTTCTAATTTTCTCTATTGCATGGGTTTAAAGGCAAGTGAGTGTTTACTGGTAACATTAGTGCGTGAGGTGGGGTTGACAAGTCACTTACTTCTACACATGCAATAGAAATACAGGGTACACAAGGATGTTACCACCATAAATGGTCATTGCTTCAGTGTATGCTGTGTGTGTCTGTGGGAAGCAGAGAATGGTTACCCAGCGAATGTCACCTCCACTTCCTCAAATCCTTGGCTGGGACATGCCACAAAAACCTACACTGAATGTAAAAGGGGTGTAATTCATGCTCTACCTTCATGACACACATGACTTTTAAACACTCATTCCCAACGTAGTGAAATGACTGAAAAAAAAACTGCCTTTGTGGCTGGGAGAAGTGACTTATCAACCACCGGCCAAAATTTACAGTCATCTAGTGTAAATGTCCCACTTCAGTGATGCTATTTAACTTGCCTGTGGACCGTGGGCTGCATGTTTGTTGACACTAATTGGAGGAAGCTTTTGATGTCAGAGTGGTCAGTTGGTAAGCTGGAAGGGGCTGCAGGCTTTCACACCAACCCTTGACTTTCTTCAAAGGGCTTTGGAGCACCATCTTTGGCATGACTAAAGATGGGAATATTGTTGCTGGGGCTAAAATTAAAAAAGACATTCCTTAACCTAGAGGTGGATAACTACAGCTACGGCTATCACCTCAAGCAATACAGGGCTTGTCTGATGACAGAATGCGTTGCCAGTAACTATGCATAAATACATAAAAACAACATTGTAGCTATCAAGTGGTCGTGTTACTATTTATTGGCTGGGCACAGTCTAAACAACAATACAGAAAAGGTGATGTTAATTAGATGTTATGATGCTGATTAGTGACCATTGGAGGTGGCAGATTTTTTTTTTTAACCTTTTGATTATGTCCTTTTGCTAATACTTTACTTCGCAGACATGATGCACAATCATTCTTTATCGAAGTTCGAGTCTGAAAAAAATAAACAAGGCTGTCGAATTTCCTCCTAATGGTTTGGTTCAGTTAGTAAGAACACATATTCTTCTCAAAAATTGATCATACCAAGCCCAGGATGCTCTCTCCCGCTCACATACAGGACATGTACAGAAAACAAATTATTTGTATGCCCACTAAGCAGATAAAGACAGCCACAGTCCCTGACTCCCCATATCACATTGGAAAACAGGCCAAGGCAATGTGACTTCATAGTACATCCGTGCTATAGGACACCATGCACTTGACAAAGATGCATTGTGAAGTGTATTCTGAGCAGTATACTCCCATTTAAAGAGGAGCCTTTTTAGAGCAGCCACTAAACAAATGAGATAAATATCAAACTCTGTCCTCTTCTCTCTACAATGCCCTGTTGACTGGAAAACTACAGAGTAAAATATTAGCACTAACCTCTTTGATCTGCAATAGCTTCCGACACTTTGATAAAAAATATGTTTTTAAAATGATTTTCTTCCTTAAGATTTTTCTGAATTACAAGGCAGTCCTCTTATTTATTAATGACTGCGCGTGGAAAGGCTCAGTCAGTTGTACCGCATAACAAAACACACAAAAAAAAACATCAGGAAAATGAAATAAATGATACATCAATATGATGTTCTGTTATGATGTAACAGAAAACAGCAGTCAAAGAACAACTCAGTGAGAGAGAAGAAAGCACAGAGGTCATTCTAGATGGCAGACCCAAAGCCACAGAGAAAAACTAGTATGACCCCTGTCACCGTTCCAAGGCAGGGAGCAACAAATCTCTAAATAGAGGTATTCAGTGGTGCCATCATCAGTGCCTCCTGCCCAGGCACCTTCTGGAACAAAGCTCCCTGTTCAGTTAGCAGGGCCATGGGATGACAGCATACTGCTGTCCCCTGTCTGGTAGTGTCACTGACAAGAGACACCTACCCAGGAGCTCAGGGTCAGTCCTCTTACTAGTGACACATCTCGAAGCCTGAGCAGACTTCTTGAATTACAATGATCCTGAATCTGATTATTGAGGTACTGATGGGGCTGCTGGCCTCTAGAAAAGAGCCTGACCCCCTTTTTACTCGAGATGTTTTTTTTCATGCATTTACCTGCTGCAGTTTCATGTTTGTTTCTTTACATTTTCCAGCAAGTCTCGGGGACGTCCCTGGTGCACTGAGAGCACTGCTGAGTGATTACAAGCTGTGAACTGACATTTACTGCAAGGTTCCAACACAATGCTGAAAAAGCTATCCTCTTTAGTTCACAAGCACTTAACGGCAAGGATTTACAAGATGTGAAAAATCTGACGGAGCCCCAGACTTTTCTGTGGCATCACTTTATGTAACTGTTGCCTGTGCCAACATCCTCCCCACTATGGGATTTGAGTTGAACAAGGTACACCAACAAATCTGCATGTTTGATGTCAACCTTTAAAAACTGTTAATTATGTCAATGGCCCAAGTTAACTTGAAATTAAATTGTGTTGCTTTGTCATGACATGCAAGACTATTAAGACTCAGGGAAACCTATGTTTCTTTTATCAATACTGAAGCCTAATTTTGCATCAACTGCATGCAAGGACTGCAGATCCCCATTGGGTCTATTTTCTGAGATGTCAGACAAGGATAACCTGATTGAGACTGCCACCTGGTGGGAAGCGTTTGTCATGCATTTGTCACTTTCAGTGAATTGAGCAAAATACTGATGAGAGCAAAGTAAAAGAAACCCCTGTGTAAATTAGGACAAGAAAGAAAAGCAAATATTTGTCTCAAGAGTCCCTGAATGGCTTAATAAGTGAATAAGAAGATGATGCAACATGCTATGGTTTTCAGAGTCAGCAGATATCAACTGAGAGTTTGGACCAATGTGTTTGTCAAAACCTTCTGAAATATCTTTTGAAGGAACATCCAATGTCTCTCCAGCCGACCTCTGAGATTTGCAGAAGTAACACTTACCCTAGATACACTTACACTGGGTATACTAGCTCATGTTGACTATATGTAGCAGAATTGTTGCATGTAAACCAACAATTATTAGCTTGGCTTAGTTTATCTTACAGACATGCCCATCTCTAATCCATTCAAGAAAACATGACATAAATGATAAACAGCTGTTTATTATGATTGTCCATTCCTATTTATGTGACCTGGACTGGACACTTACCCATCAACATAATGCAATACTTTAGCACCACATTCACTATAGCCTACTCACTGACAGTGTTAACAGACTTAACAAACTTCACAAAGCCAGAATTTATTTCAAGGATGGTGTATTGCATTATAGGCAGTAAGATGTATTAACGTAGCAACTCAGATAATATACCATACTTGACTGCTCATAATTGACACTACATTCAAGACCATTTCAAACCTGTGGGACTTTGAATTATCAATGTTTAAGATTGACTAGTGCAATGAGGACAGACATTTAAAAATCACCACCTACAAGGTTTTATTCAATCACGTGAAAATCTTGAGAGTCTCAGATGGGAAAAATTAGTCAATGCACTACAAATATTTTATGTTACATAGATAAGGTCATTCATCCTTTTATGACTCGGACACCAACTGTGCCCTGCCAAAAAACAAACATGACAACATCTCTGCCATACTCTTATCACCCAACTGTCAAACCTATCAAAATATGCTTTGCACATTACAGTAAAACTTGGCACCTAAAGCAAACTAAATGACAAACAAAATAAAAACATAAGGATACAAGTGTATTTGTTTTTTGTTTTTTACAAAAGGTAAAATGAAATCATACAAACTGTTTAAATTTACACAATGTATCTGACAAAGACGCGCATATTTTTCACAGCAAACTTGTTTGCCAGACCCTTTCCATTTTACTCCTTCAGAAAAGCAAGTAAGCTAATGAGGGTGAGAGGTGCAGGTTTGCGTTCGGGACATTCAGTACTTGCGTGTAGTACTTGAGCTGAGAAGGTCAAACGTACCATTCTGGCACACAAGGGTGGGGGAAGGTTGAGGGACCTAAATAAAGGGCTAAAATGCCCATTAACAGTTAAATATATATCAATGACGCTTTCTGGAATGTCCAAAAGCTCTGAAAATTGATGAAACCAGAGTCCATTCAAAAAAGTAAAACAGACTAAGGATTTAGTCATCAAACTTAATTTTCTTCCCCTGGGGTTTGGCTCCGAATCCACCGCCACCTCTTCCACCTACAATGAAAATAAACAGAACTGTTAGCCAGCAGCACCACGCATGATTAAGATAAACATTTAGTTTTAATGCTCAAGGTCACGATTTTCATTTTGTACGTCACATCTGATTCCATTAACATATGGTTAAATTAGTCAACATCTTCTGCCCAGGCATTGTCAGATGAGTCAACTATAACTTTTCACATTTCATTTTACAGAAATAAAACTAGTATCCAAGCACTTTCTATCCACTGCTTTGTGGTCAATCCTACTATTTCTTTTTACCTCCGAAGCCACCACGTCCGCCCCCGCGTCCACCTCCACGAGGACCGCCCCTTCCTCTTCCACCACCACCGCGACC
>OMNW01023868.1:79599-102428 GCA_900303245.1 Selene dorsalis
ATATCACTTACATTACTTATTACTGATCAATATAAATATAATACAAATAAATATATAAGATTTTGTAAATCTCAGTGACACCCTTAATTTTCATATGAATTTGAGTGGCTTTCACAATTTGAGTGAAAGCTAATTATTCAAGCTTGGTTGTCCTCTTTCCAAATGGATGAAACATTTACAAGGACATTTGGTCCACTGAAATGTTGATTGTTAAAATGATACACAGTGCATAACCTACATTTTATCCTCTTGGATATCTAATGGATGAACATGCCACATACTGTTTACAGATGTACCTCTTAACAGAAAATTAACTGAAAAAATAACATTTTATAATATGTATAATTTTTCCAAGGCTGGCTTTGAACAACAGTGTATAACTGATGCATGGATTGACATTCAAAAGGCTGAGGTCACAGATGGGACGAGCCGTTACTCATATCAACCCACACCCCTGTAAACAAGCTAATGGCAACAAGTAAAAGGTAAGGGCCACTTTTTACTTTACCAGTATAAAAAAGCGCATAATGAAGACTGAGGATTTCACTGAGGAGCTCTCAGAGTTTTAGCCTTTACACACTGAGATGAAAGTTAAGCATTCTCTCCAGCTTTAGCATCAGGTTGGAGGTGCAGTATTTAGTTAGGGAGGGGCAGGGGACTGTCTCTTCCTAGCCAGGCCTGACGCCTTAACCAGGCTTTTACAGTAGGAAGGAGTGAAGCACACAGAGGTTTACCACCATGCTGGGATCACCAGTTTAATGGAGGCTCGCCCTAGCCCACATTCAAACCCTGCATCTCTTGGCTCCTTTCCGCCAGCTGGGGTATACTGGGGAGCGTTCCCATGGAAAAGGCTGTTAAAATGGCCATGGTAGTGAGGATGAGGAACAAGTTTCCATCATGTTCTAACTAGCTACAAAGAGATTCACATATTGCAGTGCCATATAGACTTCTCTACTGTGAGACAGTCCTATTATTTCTGATGTAGCGGCTTTTTAGTGGCCAGTTGGAGGTTTTGTCTGCATTTTGTCCTCCCTTTTTCCATTCTCGTTGCTACAGGTGTGTGCATTGTCAGTTTTTTTTCCTCCTGACGTTTTAGCTGACACATGAGGGGTCTGAGAGAGCTTGTTTTTGCATCGTCTCCATGTTGCTATGCAGACTGACTTTTCCATTGGCTGGGTTTTACCATCGTCCTTAAAGACAAGCCTGTTCCTGATTGTTCCGGATCATAAGGCCGAATCAAATTAGGGACTGGTAATGGCCATAAAGTCCATGTCGGAGGCATTATACTCAAGGGCGTGGGCCCACCTCACATTTCCCATCCGCATTTCCTTTCGTCCCCCTTTCTGAGCGGGTTTGTCAGCTTTTTTTCATTACCAGCTAATCTGGAGGATTTGTAACTAAAACAACAAACACATAGAAAAAGCACAAATCAGTGGGAGAGAGTGATGTTCCACAATTCAACAGTATGTTCATAATTGGCCAACTCATACATCATGCTTGTTCTTCCATGAGTGGGCCCCATGCTTTGCTGTTGTTTGTAAAATCCAATAATGTCCTACACTGCTGTGACTCAAGGTGCATGTCCTGCTCTGTTGTGTGTGATCGGAATCCCACTGTCTTTACCCACTAAGTCTTAGTAACTGAAATACCAAAAGTCCTTGTAAGCATTTGTTTTCCTGTCTAGAACTACTGCAGGCACATGCTTTGTATCACAATGCGGGAACATTTGAAGCTACTTGAATATGTAAACAGTAGCCACCATACAATCACTAATTACTAACTGTGGCTGTTTGGTTAGTTTTATCCTCACATACCCTTTCCCCTGGGCATGTGAACACTGAATTATTGTTTGTTTTAAATATCAATTATTAAAAAGAGGAAATTTTGAAGTGTTTCCAGACTCCCACTTATGAAATATTGAAAGCTCTCATGTTATCAGTTTTTTTTCTTCTCTGCGGGACCCTAAGGCTTTGAAATTATATTGTGGCATTTTGTTGGCGCAATGTACTCTACACTCCTTTGCTTGGCTTTTGATGTGTAAGAACAGCACCGTAATGATTACTTTCTTGCTCAACACCTGTCATTCTAGTTTAGGTTCTCACATATTCTGACTTGCAGAGTTCCCTCAGAAATAATAGAAGATATGATCTCTGTTTACTTTGCTATAGCCGCTAAGTCAGTACCTCTGCTCTGATTGCTCAGTCTACATGCCTTCCTAAAGGCATTACAGCAGCAGCAAAGCGCCAACACTTGTGCTGCAATCAAACATTCATTCTTCCAGATCTTCCTAGGACATTACACTTACATCACACTTAATAAGGGATTCATGAACAGGGGAATGGTTAAAAAATGTACTTGATAGGAATCTTGCTTATTAAGGAAAACAAATTTCAGGGATCTTGTCTGATTGTAAACAAAGTGTTTATGCGTGGCTTTCTTGCTATAGCACGTGCTATAACACGTTTCTCCCCAGTCTGAAAAATATACACATTAGGTTGATAGGAGGATCTTAATCGTATATGTGTGTATGTGTTTCTTATTTCTTTAAGCCTTGAAGATAATTGATATTAACCTTGTTGGCAATGATGTTGAGATAGATACACTAAAAGAGTCAAAAGTTGATGATGGAAGTGACAGCTTGTAGATACTGTCACTATAATCGAATATTCTACTATACTTTTCCTACAAGGCAAAGGGAGGCTGGATCTGTTTCTGTATAGAAATCCAACTTTTGTGTCTGCGTTGACCAGTAATGGACAGTATCTATACTTCATACTTCAGTTCTGTACATACTTCATAACCTCCAGTATTATTACATTACAGTACGGTTAAATGAGAGACTGTGAGTGCAGTTAGATATGATGGCAACTGACAACAAGAATGATGTCAATATTGTGTAAAATGATTGTACTGGATGTGGAAAGTCTTTTCCCCTCATACACGAGGAACATTTACATCGAAAGAAAAGCAAAACCATCTGTCTCTCTTTTTTGGTTCACTATGACATTGAGCTATGTGACATGTTTTTAAGACATTATCTTATTCTGTCCCAACTCATGTCTACATTGTTTTTCTTACTCCTTCTCCTAGTTCACAGCTGATTTCACAGAATGTGTCTTTCTCATCATTGAGATGTGGTATTAATATTGGGTGACAGCACGTGTTGTGATAAATTCTTTTTGCATGTTTATCTGCTCCATGAGTCACAACGTTTCTTCAGGGCCTAATGTTCTAGAGTTAAAATGAAAATCTCAAAAACACTCCACTTAATTCAGAGCATGTTAACATGTGGCGAGCAGTCATATCCAGAGTGACTCTCAGAGACTGATTGAGTGGTTGCAGCGTTTTGCAGAGGGGCTTTTGGCCAGGACGTACGGCTGTTACTGCAATTGAACCCTTGTCCCCTACATGATGGTACGGTCACTGTAACCACTGGGCCACCCTGCCACCTTGAATAATCGTTATTAGGTTCTCCAAATAAGCAATATACTTGTGGAACGGAAGGGAAACCTTTCGACAGACGTTGAGTGGGTGGCTGTAAAAGCAAGACCTATTCATTTTATAAGACCTGAAGCTGCCTTCACATCTGGGAGGAGCTTTTCCTAAATTAATGCCATCATTTGTCACTACACTACCAGCTGGCAGTGAACATTGGAAGTGGACATTTGTTTCCTAAAACAGCACAGCACCGGATGGTTGTGTCAAACACTGGAGCGGCGAGATTCCTCTGGCATGTAATTAGCCATGAAACAGTTTGGTGACAGCATTGCTCCTTTGTCATAGTGAGCTAATATTAGCTCACTTTACCTCACTGGCAAACTCACCATCTTACCTTTTACTGAGTTCCCGTTAAAGCTAGTCTGTAGCCACCATTTAGTGTGTGGCTTGTGATGTTCTCTTAGTAGGACATTGATTCACCACCTGCTCATTCACTGCTGTTGGCAACGTTTTCATGCTCTTTTATTGTTTCATTGTAAAGTCTGTCAGTGTTGTTAACAAAACCCAAGCTGCGATCAGTCTGGCCATCGTACAATAACCCAACCTCCAACAACTCTGCTGCAGAGAAGCCATACCTTCTCCCCTGAAGCTATTATTGTTGCAATTATGATGTAGAAAAAATGGGTAGGAAGGCCAAAGGAAACTTATTTGGAGTCATTGGATGTATTTTTTAATGGCTCATTTAAAACTCGTGTCAGCATTGTCACCTCAGTGATAAATTAGCTAAAGCTCTAGTGTTTACTGTAGAGTTACCTTAATACTCAGACATGCAGTAGTTAAGTGTGTGTGTAATTTTAAGATAAATATTTGAGAACTCATCCTTGTCACGTTCATCATGATGTGCACAGCCAAGGCCAGTCCCTGTATAACATAATGAGATATGTGTTTTTTATAAAGAAGGTATTATATTCACAAAGTGAATATTGAGCTTGAGTATAGATATATGCCTATGTCATAAAAGTAACAAATGATAAACTGAGCAATACAAAACATAATATGTAAGTTTATTTTGCAAGTATTAATGCTCAGTTCAACATAACATAAAATGCATTTTAGGAGGTTAACAGATGTAAAATAGCAATTAGTCACTGGAGGTCTTGTAAATGTTCTTGTTAAGCACTTGCCACAGAGGAATTACTGCTGTCATCACAAATATCCCCCTTTACTTAACCCCTTTTATGAACACTGACAGCATCAACTGTCAGGCTTCAAACTTCAAACATGCTTGGAGATTAAGACTCGACTTATATAATGAAGCTGTTTGTCTTATCTTGTCATGTTCACTAAAGAGATCTACCTGCAGTCACAATTGCATGCTGAATGCAAGTCTGTTTAAATTACACATTTGGCTTGTGTGTAGTTAGGATGCACACACATATGCACAAAGGCACATATTTAGATACTTACAAATACACAATGGCAGCTATTCAGTAATTGTATCCAAAAACATTTGCCAATGCATTCTCAGATCCCTGACGTGCCACCTGCCACATGTTTTCTTGATAGGCAGCACTCTTGGAGTAGCTTGAACTTAAAGTGCTGCTCTACAGTGAAAGCAACATCTAAAACGGTTTGAGCATCTGAATCAGAGTGCATCCTAATTGATTATTCAGTGTATTATGTGTGTGGTTTAATAATATGAATGAAGTTTTTTCACCTCTTTTTTTAGGTACAGTTTAAGTTTATTAGAGGCAGAAAAAGGTTTAG
Source organism: Selene dorsalis (assembly GCA_900303245.1). Classification (NCBI taxonomy): domain Eukaryota; kingdom Metazoa; phylum Chordata; class Actinopteri; order Carangiformes; family Carangidae; genus Selene; species Selene dorsalis. The sequence continues at coordinate 84,805 of OMNW01023868.1, forward strand.
AGGTTGGAGAATAAATGTTGTCCATAAAAATCCAAGATCACAAGTTTGGGTGTGCACTGTGTGTTTGTGTGGTCTGTGTAATTCTCTGTTCTGGCATTGATTTTGTTTATCTGGCAGCATGCCTTGTGTTAGCATGGCACTTTAAAAGCTTAACATAGGCCCCTCAAGTGTGCACATATTGTTTTGTAAGAGCATTGTCATGTCTGAGTGCATCTGAGCTTGCTGTGTGTGCACTGTTTACATACAAAAGGAGGAGCTTGTTTCAGCGCAAAGCCCTGTAAACCTTAACCAAAGAGAGCTTGTGTGGCCGCTGCAGTGAACTGCTATGTCAGCCGAGGTCCGCCAAACTACTCTTGGCAGTCGGCCATGTGCTTTGAGCGTTCCTGCTGCCTTTGCCATGTTGTCTCCTGCCCTGCCGTATCCTCCCTGAGGGAGACTCTCCTGCCTCCTCCCCATTCCTCCCTCTCTCTCTCTCTCTCTCTCTCTCTCTCTCTCTCTGCATCTGACAGACAAACCCTTGGGGCTGCACATTTCTGCATGATCACCAATACAAGTTGTAGCTATACAATGCAAACATTATAAAGTAATCCCATTGGCTAAATCAAGCCTCAAATTTTCTGCCTAAGTAAAGTTAGACTGGTGTCCAGGGGGGCACTGCACAAGGCAAGAGGAGAGAAGGAGGAGGAAAGAAGTAAACGCAGTGCCTGGGGCTGAAATTTTAAAAATACACTCTAGGGTAGATTACCTAGTTTGCCCACAAGTCTTTCATGAATGAGTGATAAGTCAGTTTCTTCAATGCAATAGCCGACTGTGGTCTCTGTCTGCTGTGGTTTCCAGGTTCAGTTCAGCCAGTGAGATATCTCAGGGTCTGATTTTGCTTTGAGAGATATTTGTACAACTAAAACCTACCTGCGTTGTTCCTTTCCAGAAGTCTCTCATGAAATGCAGTTAACTGCCTCAGTACCATTCAACAAATAAAAGCAGAAGAATAAGACCTCTATTACTACTACTGATAATGCATAATAGTTTAGGGTGAATCTGGCTATGCAGTCATTTCTCAGCTTCTGGTGTCCACCACATTACTGTTATTTCATTTATCATTTTCTCTCATTTTGAGTTGAAGTCATCTGGTCAGCTGACAGGACAGGAAACACACAGCAAAGAAAAACATAAAAACTTTTGATCTGCCTTTGATCCACTGAAACACTTGACAAGGAGAGGCTCCTCAGAGGGCTATAAAAGGTTATAGGAAACACGGTTGGAGACCTGGACTCATCCTGTGTGATCTGTTTTGAGAGTCATTTGAGGTAGACCATTTGTTCTGGGTGGGGATGTTGATATGAACTAAATAAAGGGATGGAAACCCAATAGTAGGAAGAAACACCCGAAAGGCGTCCGACTAGTGTAATTTGGCACAGAATAAAAGGCTCGGTGTCATTAAGAGCAAGACTATTAGTTTAGGTAATGTATTTCTGGGCCGCTCTGCATAAACATCAATCTTAAGGGCATTGTTAAAGAGGAAGCTATCACTGCCAACGTTTGGACTGATATCAGTACATAGCGGGTGAGGCAATTTGTTGCATGTTTTGTATCTGTTGTGGTGTCCTATGATATGTGAATAGAAGGCATTGTGTGATGCATCAATTTGCCACAGAAATTTCACTCATTTCATGTGTTGAAAGACATTCAAATGAGCAGCCACAATGCCAAGTCATTTATCAAGACCAGAAAGGATCAGTTTATCTGCAGAAAAGCGAAAAGGACAAAAGAGACGAATAAAACAGTGGAAACTTGTGGGCACATGGGAAACTATTGAGAACTCTTTGAAGGGAAAATCAGATTCTAAAATGTTTTTGATTTATGGAGAACAATGTCAGTCCATGTGTTATCACACCAATTCACAACTTTATAATTTCCAGTTGAGAGTGGAAAAAAATAGTTCAGATGGTGCTTATCTAATTTTGGAACAAATATTCTCATTTGTTCTTTGAATGCAAAAGTGGAAATTCAATCACTGTCACTTTCCACCACAACAAAATTAAACAAATGTGGCTGTGGATGGGGTCTGAGGCCATGGTGGCATATTTTGCGGTTAAGGAGTGGGAGCATGAGTCAACAAGAACAATTAAGCCTCCAGAGCATCAAGACAAACATTCAGTTTCACCAGTTGACACTGTTTAGAAGTTTGTGGCAGGGACCTGAAAGATAAGTTTGGATACAGGAAACATGCCTCCTCTCCTAGTAAGCAGTTTGTTATGGTGTCAGTGTCTAGTTTAATTACCTTTAATTCTTCTTGCCCTTTCCACTACTTTTTTTTTTAATTACGAGGAGAATGTGTGAGGTGTGTTTTACTGAAAATTGCCTAACAAAACTGCCATGAGTCAGGTAATGCAGTTTACCTGAGCTGTTGATTTGGCCTTTATTGAAGCAGTCTGGTACTCATCTCCTGCTGTTTTAAAATAAGTCTTTATAAATCCATTTGTCTTTAATTAGGCTGACACCTTTTCCTGTTTGTAGGATACACTCTTTAGTCTCCATATTATGGTAATTTGGTAATTTTCCACAGTCAGTGTGGAAAATTACTTACACTTTGGTGAAGAGAAACAGCAACAGTTTCTGGCAAGGAAGCTTATGTTTAAACTGTCACAGCATAAACATTAGTTATTATTGAACAATATCATAGTGTACAGGGTTAGTAGTCACACTTGTTGTTGTGTTATGTCAAGAGACATGTATCCCTCAAATGAGCATTCTCAGACATTTAAGGGGAACTATGCAAGTCCGGTCGCTTTCTGCTGTTTTGCTAACCCTCCTCTCGGCCATGTGCATTTGTTTTTAACGAAACCTGTGAAAAAGCAATCCATGGAGCGGTGGATAAGGTTATATAACATATACGATATTACGACGTGTATATTTGTGTCTTAACTGTCATAAACAAGAGATCATGGGTTACAGAGTGCGTTTGTGTCGCTGTGCGCAGAGATGAGAGCTGGGACACCGGGTTAGTGGCCATGTACTTCGCTGATGTTGCAAGGTTGGTTTTCAGCCAAGAGACACCAGGTGGAAGACGGAGAGCCTTCATTCTCCCTGTAACAAGTTGCAAGTACCTGCAAGCTACCTGTGTGGGATGTCCCAGATGTTATATCTTCCGTCGTACATCAGTGTTGGTTCCTTGAAGTCTCAACTTCCGAGAAGCTGGAAGCAGCTAAGGTGCACCTACATTTTTTATTTTTTATTTCGTCTTTACATGCATCTTCTATGGTGGTGCTGCTGTTTAATATCAAAATGTTTGCTGATCATCCCTTTGCTGGCCCATACTAAAACTGATCGGGAAAGAAAGACTATAAATTTTGTTTTTTATGAAAGAGGCTATTTTAGGAGAGGAAATGTTAGTGTGCCTCTGCAAATCAGCACGTATCCAGCCACCGCACTCTTGGATGAATGTGCCAGCCTGCATCACTTCACTTGACTCAGTGCCTGTCGCAAAGAAATCAAACTCTCTGGTCCCGCCCTCCGTGGTGAACCACAACCTTTAGACAGGAAAACGGACAGCAGGAAAAAGCTCATCAAGCTGCTCTTAACATCTTTGGAAACTGTTACTCAGACAATGATATTAGACTAATCCGACTTCACCGTCATCCGGCACATAACCATACAGCTTACCAGACGGTTTCAGCACTCTCTCTGCGAAGACATGGCTGCGTCAGGTTCAAATCATCTGCTGTGACACTAACCATACTTGGCACTATGACTTCAGTGAAACTGGTGTGACTACCACGAGGTCTAACCACAAGAGGCTAGCCCGACTGGCATGAGCTTAATCGCTACCATATGTGTGTAATCACAAAATGTGTAGCTGCACTCTGGTTTCATGACCATATGGTTATGGCAGCAATGATGATATAACATGCTGAAAGAAATGCACTTCATTTGGTTTTTGTGTCTGTTTGTGCTCATCTGGTTAAAAGTTCAAGTGGTAATCCACAAGAGCCTTATTTTGTCATTCTGGCAGCATCTTTGGTGTGAAGCGTTCATTGCTGTGGTGTTTCTGTGCTGTACTTCCCAGAGTTCACTTGTCAATCAAACAATGTGGCTTGTGCTGTGTTGTCTTTTCCTTGGATTCTCTGTCGATGCCAGTGTAGCTTCTGTAGGTGGCTATAGATCTGTAGAACTGTGGGTCTTTTATTTTTCTATATTCTTCTGTTTATTCAGAGGAAACTGCTGCCAGAAACATGATCACTGCTTCCACTGCAGCACATGGTTTGTCTTTAAACACCTACCAGACACTGACTTTTAAGAACAACAAATCAAAAACTTTAATGACCCGGGCAGAATAACTGGAAAGTGATTTTTTTTTTTTTTTTTTAATTTATGTAGATTAAGGTGTTGGGCTGCAGCTCAACTATTAAAGAAGCATACAGTATTGAAATTTGAATGTAAAAAATGCTGACTGAAGGTAGCTTGAAATGGAACAGCATCAGTCATTTCAGTAAATGTCCAAAACCAACATTTATTTATGATCAACTTTAAAGGAGCCTCCAGGGGCTTTAGCAGTTTAGACTGGTCCGTCTGGAGCAAAGAAGTTGGATGATGTTGTTGTTAGAGAGCCACAAAGTCTACATACAGATGGATTTGTAAATAACATTTGGGACTTGGGAGACAGTCTCCCCTTTCCTTTTAAACTAAGCCCCATGTTGTTTTCTAACCTTACCTTGGTGGTCATCATTGCACGCTTGAGGATTCACCCACTCTAAACTGAGATGTGGGCTGTGCCTTCTGCTCTGTGGTGCCAGGCTTGAGTGAGAGCTGAATTAAGATTGACGTGGCATTACTGGAAGCTGTGAGTTCTTTGGTAATCACAGTGGAGTTGTTGACACTGATTTGTAACCAGGTAGCCGTAATTGCTTACAATTGTCATTTGTATGATTTGTAAATGATGAATGTGCACCACGTTCTTTCAAGGTGCTATTATCACTGTCAAAACATATCCATCATTCTTTTTATAGCCAACACCAAGAGTCAAAAGAGGGCTGATTTTCATGGCGACACTCTGCATACCCCTCAGGCAAAGAAAAGTAAAAGATCAGTGCATCACAATTTCTCATGTCTATTCAAAATCGCTGAGTCAAGATGGATCTTTTGTTTTTCTACTAGCATGCTGTAACAGTCTCTCAGTGTAGGACAACACAGAAATCCCATGGCAGACTGGCTCAAGATCAACTTTCTTCCCGCTGGATACTCTGGATCCGTTTTTCGGTGGTCCCTGCTCATGGAGAGACACCCCTCCCGCCCGTTGCCCCTCCATGTTGTTCTGTTCAGACGTCTCTGTTTTCTGTCAGCTTGGTTTTCCATATACCTGTTTTGTGCAGCTGTGTTGCCCTCTGTGGAACCTGGTACACTGTGGGCTCTGTGGTGAAGTGCTTCAGAAAACTGTACTCAACTCCAATTATGCTTGTGTTCAGCCCCTTCCTATACCCATGCGTGCACGCATACATGCATACAGTGATGTTAGTGATTGCGTGGTTGGACAGCATGGAGCATGTAAATATACGTGTGAGTGTGTGGAGAAATATCATGCCTCGCTATCTTCTTCACAATTCAATGGTCACTCTGTCAGTAACTTTGAATTAGTGCAGAAATAGCATTCAGTGGCATTTTGTTAACCTTGATGAGTTATTACTCAGCAGGGTCCAAAATTAACTCCCGCCAAGAGCCAAAGGCAGGTAAATTTTCTGTTTGGTGAGTAAATCGTGGAGGTTATCTGCCACACCGGCGGGTACCATCTACCAGTCCACTTGGCCAGTGAGTCAAAAAGTTAATTTTGGACACTGTTACTCAGTAACATGAACCGCAGAATCAGATGTTTTGTAACATGAACTTAACGGCTCCTTTGGCTACATCTACTCTCATGATACATTTTAGGGGACTTTATTTCACTTGAAATCATTGCATAGTTTGAGCTATTCTCCTTAACATTATTCTCACATGAAAAATTTCCATCTACCCTCCAAAATGATTGCATACATCGAGTTAGATGTATGTATAATACAGTGTAATACAGTATAATACTGTATTTTAAAGTATTCAATACTGTATGTTGGGCATAAGACATCTTTCTTGACTTTTTTTCTCTGTCTCTCCTTTAGTTGCTAGGACTGTGCACCAGCACTGTAGTGCTGTTTCCATTGTTGTTGTGCTTTGGTTGCTGAATCTAAAAATTAGATCTGCTTTAGATTCTGAGTTTTATATTTTCTCCACTGTAGTTTGATGCTTGTCTGGCGGCTCAGGCCCTGTTTACCCGTGGCATTAATATGCATCTCACGTGATTGGATCACAAGTGGACAGCTCTAAGGCTGTGAGTTCACACCTGAATTGCTTACGTTCATATGCATCTCCATAAGAATTTTGAGTGACCATTTTGGATAAGATCTTACTTCCTTGCTCTATATGCGCTTATATGAGCTACATCCAACTCTGACAGATAACAGTACGTTGTGAGAGGGAGAGAAAAGAAAGAGGAAAGTAGGGGTTGAACAAATCAATGCAATGCTCTACGATGAAATAAGGTTTTGGCTATATAAAGTAGCTGGCCTGTTTTTTTCATTTTGCTTTGCGAAGAAAATACATTCTTGATCTTCTTGAGGTTTCACAAATCATTTAAGCCTCAGGAAAAAAAAGGATATAAACCTGAAGTTGTGACAGTTGCTTGCCATGCACTGTGGTTGGCTTGTCTCTAATGTGATATTTCAATTTTGAGGTTATTGATACAGCCCTATGAATAACTACATAAGATTATTGTGAAGTCAAATTTGTCGTTAAAAAACAGTTGTCTTCTTTTGTTCAAGGTCATGGCAACGTTAATTACGTTGATGTTCAAGCTGCTCTACTTGTGAAAATATGTTGACATCAGTAACAAAGTGCTCTAACTCTAAAGCATTATTTCAATCACACAAGCAGAAATTCCTAGATGCAGCAGTTGGTTACAAAGGATTTAATATAAACACTTTGAAATTTATAGAAATCTTGGTGAGCTCTTTAGGGGGAAGGGGGCACTGTTACAGTATGCAATAACCCAATTTGAATTAATATAGCAGTATATAATTGTAGTATTTTGATAACAAAAACATCACTTGCCTTACAGTTAATCACATAGATTGTGGGGAAACTACATCGTGGTCTTTCCACAAAAATTGTTCGGAAGGTGTCCGATTCAAAGATAAGTAAGTGCTTTCTCACTGGGAGTGGCAAGGATTTGGTTCCAGAAACAAAGGCCATGACATAACACGTGTTCCTGTCAAATCTTAAATAAAGTAGTGGAGGGAAATGTCAGCATGAGCAGCTTCCTGTACAGTAAACCCTATAGCTGAATATTTTATCATACTCATTCTGTTCAAGGATTTGATTGTTTTGTTTCAGAGGAAACAGCTGTGTTTATCTATTAAGGTCATGTTTTAAATGAAATGTGATTTCCAGTTCCAGAATTTATAAATACCAGTTCTATTTATTGACTTAGAAGCGGCAAACAATGTTGTTATTAGTTTCTAGTCCGTATTTCGGATTCAGCTTGCCAAGCTACCAAGGCCTTCTGATAATTTTGGGCATTGCAATTATTAACGTTAAGAGTGTTTCTGGGATCCCACTTCAAGGCCCTTAATCAGTCTGCTGAGTAATGCCTGAGTCAGAGGAAATCAGTGTGGTTTCCCTTAAAAGATACAGGACAGGAAAAACTCCACCAAATCCTTACACATCAGGAACCTAAACAATGAGGAGGAGGTGGAGGACACTGGCCCTCTTTGATAACTCCCACCCAAAAGAATAACCCTTTTCCTGCCCTTGTCCCACCTTGTTTTATTTTTCCAACTTATAGATAAGAAATTGAGTGTCACTGTTGATGTGGCAGATTGGAGTAAGACTTTGTTCATGACTAAAATATAAATTGTAAAAGACAAAGGAAAAAAAAAAACTTTATGTGCTCCGACTTCTGTAATTTTGTAAGCATGAGTGGTCCAGCCATTCCAAATGAGGATTAAATTGTATCAAAACAAGCACTTGCCATGAGCAGTGTACATGTTGTTTCATTTTTGCACTCATCTGCGTGTCAAAACACTGAAAAAGTTATCCGAATTGTCACATACACAAACCGCATTTGAGAAGAAATAAAATCCATATCAACACTCTCTCCATTACAGAATTTTGCTTGGAGAAATGAAGCTGAATACTGCCACACTGATGTATTATAGACATAACAAAGGTCCGACAGGCTTCAAAATGCAACCAAACAATAAAAACAAAACACTTGTCATTAAAAGCAATGGCCTGCACAGATATAATCTATAAAAATCTGAATAGTAATTTTATTGGACACTCAGTCGGAATTCAACCTGTGGGTTTGTGTTGTAATAGATGAATGTTATTACTCGTCCAGTTGCTACATGTGGAAATGGGTGCAGGCACTGGCATGACAAACTGGACTATTCAAGATAGAATCTGTCTGAGAGATGAGATATTTTAATGGAATCAGAGGGAGGGGTGCAGTTCTAACTAACCTGCCTGTGGTGATTTTTAACTCCATGAGATAAGCCAAGGAGACATAATGTTTTTCCTCCCCTTCCTGTGAATGCAGCATAATAGCCAGTATTCACTTGGAGTCCATTCTACTTCTGTGGCTTGACACTGAATATTGGAAAAACAATGAAATGGAGGGTTTGCAAATCACATCATAATGGTCATTATTCGATCTAAGTTGCAGATGCTGCCTAGTTTTTTTCTGCCTTTAAACATTACAGTACACAATTGCAGTCTTGCACTGTAAATGTAACATTAGTCGACCTATTTAATGAACTTGATCGCTTAAACAGTATTCATCCTGCTTGTATAACTAATAACGTGATATATGTTTCATGACATCCTATGTGCTATGACAAGTTATACAGGATATGGCTATTTTTAGACATAAAGTATAGGCAGAAATTGCATGTGATCCAACTTCACCCACAGTCGTAGGTGGTTTTAAGATGTGGTCCAGAAACACTTAAAAAAGCAAATGCAACGCAGTGTGACAACCAAAAGGGTTTTTCTTTGTCATAAGCCATATGTGGCTAATTTGACAACTTACAACCAGACGAGCAAACCACCACTCATGAGAGACAGCGAGGAAGTGATTATTCCCTCAAAGTCAGACTGAAACTATATACACTTTTTGCTTTTGCAGCATTTGAATTTCTACATAGACAGGTTGTGTGTTACAGACAGGTTGTAATATCCAGAGCTACACACAGGATGCTTTCTCATGTCCATAGCATATTTAAAATTGCAAATGAATTTCTGTATACAGTCATGCATATCATGATTAGCTCTATATCTATATCTGTAGTGTGCTGCCGTGAAAGAACTGTGTATGTAACTGTGTATGTAATCATGTGTATTAGGGATACACATGATTAACTGTTAACCGTTGACGAGAACTTTGACCGATCAGTACCATATCAGTTATCCGATAAAAAATACCTCCAAAAAAACCAGAGGGTGCTGCGCTCTCCAGCCGGCTCACCTGCAGCTCACCTGCAGCTCGCACAGACAATCTGTCAGAGGAGCGCTCTGCTGTTCCTCTCTCTTTAGCCCGGTGTTTGGCTGCACTTTGTGCATATAAAAGGAGTTGGAAATTGGAAGATCTAACTGCCATCTGAGCGCCGATCAGCTGAGTTAGAGCACAATGGATGTGGCGCTGCCCTGCTGTAGCAGCGTTTGTGTATGTGTTTTAAAACATTGTCGATCGTCCTCTCAATCGCCGATAGAGGATCGGGTTGCCGATCGGCACAAGCCTAGTCGCAGACACTCAGTAGAACATTTTAATCTTAGCAGTTAATGGTTATTAATCTGTCAATGAGCGTTGGTTATCAGTCTGCAAAAAAATTCAAAATGTGCATGCCTATACTGTATACATTTTATTCCGTATAAATCTATAATATCAAAGACATATCAAATTAGGAAAACAGTTTTTATCCTTTACAAAGGAAAGGATTTAAAAGGGGATTTGGAAGGGGGGGTCTCAACAGACTGGTGAATTAGCTGGAAATTTCTATTGCTTTCTTTGGCGGAGGACCACTTCCTCTAGCAGTGTGTGTGCTGTGTCCCAGGTGTGCTGTTCTCGACCTCAGAGCTCCACATTAAAACACATGCGGCAGACCACACTGGGCAACATTCACCAGCCACTTAAAACTTAACTCGGAGTCACTGCTTTTTGGTTTTTCACTCTTCTGATTGTGTTCAGAGGGAATATCAGTCTGCTGCTGTTGTAGTTACATTAAATTGTACTGAATGTTATTCATATTATTGCAATATTGTTTGAAAATTGAAATCAAATGTACTTTTGTTGCATCTTATCAACTTGAACTATTTATATATGTGTCTATAAAATATGATTGTTGACCTCTGCATGAACAGCTAAGTTAATGGGTAGGAGCAAAAGCTAAAATATGTTCAGTATACATGTAATGCAATTTCATTATGCCACAGGAAGTTAATATATGAATATTTCTCCAATGTTTCAAAGCTTATGATGCAACCAATCAAAGTTGATGATCTGATCAGATTTTCCCCTTTGGAAGGCATTTGTCCTCTTGAGACTTGCACACAGACATAGAAAGGGACACTCCCCTTGCAATCTCAATTCCAGATTTCAGTTTTATGTCGAAAGTTAATTGGCATTAACCCTGGTCACTCAAAATCAAGATCTGCCCTGCCTGTTGATGTAATGTGCTCCATTGGGAATGAGCCAGAAGTGGCGGTCTGACAAAAGAAGTCATTCCTATACTGTTGATCCTGCACAGAGTAGCAAACTTTGAGCATTTAAAGGCAAACTGTTCTAATAAACCAATGACCTATTAGACATGTACCTTGTCCTAAGACAGACTTTAATATTATTGGATACTTTTTTTTTTCATGTAGAAGGCCCATGCACTTTACAGCATTGTACTGTGTCCATTCTCCACATTTAGGGTTTAAATACATATGAGAGCTTTCTTGGTGGGTACAATATGTTTCCAAATAGTTTTTTCTTTGTTGTTATTGCCACTATTGAATGTGCACAAGAATGGCAACCATGTCTAAACTGATCAATCAAATAAGAATTGTGTACAGTTATTTAGGAGAGTTGACGAAAGAACACAATGCGCCAACCCAACCCAAACAGCGCGCCTCTGTTTATGGTTACCATTTTTGCCATCTACTGAGTAACTAATGACTCACCAATGTGGCTCAAATGTGGTGTACTTCTACAGCAAACGTAAACCTATGAGATAATCAAACCTCCGGCTCACCATGGAACTAACGGAGGTGTGGCTTTGGGTAGACCCACTTTGTTTTGGAGCCCCAAATCATTATTTGTTTCATCTTCCACTGGCTGTTGTCAATGGCCAAAACATAGGAGACGTCTGTAATATAAAACAGACTGAGGCTCTCCCCTTGGCAAACCTTCCAGGAATTTCCTTCGAAGCTTCCGTTCCTGTCACTTGTTGTTGATGCGATGGGTAGAGGAGAAATGGCCAGCTGCCTGGGTACCACAAGCAAGCAATGGTCCAGCTTGTGTTTTGGTTTTTGCATTAGGTTGTAGCAATAAAGTCGAACTGGGACTGGTTAGAGTTCTTATCTTGGGGTTTAAGGTCTGCTGTTGGCCCGGCCAACAGGAAGGGAACGGTGACACAAATTCCCTGCTCATATTCCCATGACGACAGTCTCTGCGCTTGCCATTAGGTGAGTACTGCCTGTTTCCTTCCCCACAAAACTGGAAGAAAGGTTAAAGTGCTATTTTTACTTTAAGCCTGGGTAGTGCTTGACACTGAAGGGGCCACATCTTTTGGTCACCCACTGTCATTACAGAAGGAAATGTGTCTGTTTGGTTAAGAAAGAGTTCATCACGGCTTATTTGGTGATATGCATGATGACCAATAAACCAAGCCCTCAATGCGTGAGTACATTCAGTAGCCTCTTTGATGACAGAGTGACCTCAGATGCCTGTAAAAGTGAGCTAGAATGATGGCCACAGTATTACCATGTAAGCAGCCATCATGTTGGCTGCATTACAATATAAGCACCTGCTATATTATTAGTAAGGCATTTATTTAAAAAGCTGTCAGATTAGAGTATGAGATCAGTTTACTGGAATTATTTGACTACTGCTGAGCTACCTTCTAACTCTGCCTTATAAAGCTTACAAGTTACAACAGTTGGAGACATTACCATATGTATTACTGTCAGAAAAAAGAAACTGCTTATGTGCTCTCATTAATCATTGGAGATGGGCAAAGCTCAGAGTTGTAATCACTTCCAAAGTGTCACCTGTGATTTAAAGTTGAAGCACGGTAGCACTGCTTTTAAGTCTACACGTAGGTATGTGAGGAAAATTGCTTCTATCTGAACATAATAAAATTACCCCTGCATATCTGTTACGATCACTGTGACCTGGTAAATGTTGAAAGGTACATTCAAAAAGAGCTATTCACACGTTGCTTTTTAAGGATGGAAAGTAATAAAATATATTGTTCAACAGTTCTTGCCATGAGTAGATGGTGTAGCCAGATGGTACAGGATGTACAATTCGTGTTAAAATAATCTAAAATTCCTCATGGGTATCTATACATGTATCTAGGATTTATATTGAATATATATATTGCGGGCACCCAGGGTTATGTCTCAAGAAAGGTGGGACATTAAACACATCTGCACTGGCAACTATTATTTATGGAGTAGTTTGGTCTTGGAAACATGTGGTGTTGTCATAATTTCAAATTTCATCAGCAAACAAATGGAATTGGACATCGTAAACAACTGTGACAGCTGATATATACAGTGTCTAAACAAATTATTATGAAATACAGGTAAGACTGTTGATTCACTAGGCAACTGATTTACTCAGACTAAACTTTAGCAATTCAGCTGTGAAAATGTGACATCAGATGGAATGATGTGAAATGTCACGTGTATTGCCTGATTATTTGTCCCTTTAGCAGTACTACATCATTCACATGTATTGCTGATATTCCAAACTCCTTTGTCATGGAAAGTGAGAAATATAAATTCATATTGAATCAAATTGAAAAGAAAGCAACCGTGGAGATAATGTCTACATGAAATGTCTGTATACATAAACCTAACATTAATGGAGATGTATTTTTTGAGTAATAAATTGTGGATTGAGGATGTGGATGTGTCCATGTGTCCTGATGTAGGCTGTCAGGGAAGAGGTTGATGAAGCTGAAAAGAAAGTGCTCATAACCAGCTAAGAGTGAAATAAAATAGTCCTAAAATGATCTTTTTATCAAATTATCCTGCGCAGGGTGTCTGCCTCAGTCATATGGACAGTGTGGCTAAGATATCAGACAGAAGAAGCCAAATAAGGTGATTCAAACATATGATCAGGATGCTTCTCATACACCTCCCTAAGGAGCAATGTGATCACTTCAATGAAGAGCAAAATAGATATTTCACAGCATGTCTGAATGATGTTCCAGTGTCCTTTGCCAGGGAATAAATATTGCTTTATAATCATAATATATGTTTAGATCTAAAGGAGTCCATAGGGCTTGCAAAATTTTTAGTGTGAATTTCAAAACAGCACACTGAAATGAGGGGCAGATGGTAAACTTCACCCAATTTTTTTTTGCAGTCTGCTGTTTGGTTTCCATTCTTGTTTGCTCATTGATTCTGTTGTCATATCTAACAATTTTAATCACAGAATGAAAGAGCACTGAATTTCCAGCCCTATGAACGATTCATCTTGGTTGGCAAAACGAAAAGGAAATCCCCAAAATCCATTACACAAATAACAAATTATGTGAGAACTAAGCGGAACAAACAAACAGAACTACAGCCAAAAGGTCAAAGCTGATTGAAACACCTTAGAAAAAGAAACATCTGTGAATCTCAATTTAGATACATTGTCAAGGCACACGGTCTGTTTTAAAATGATAAAATTTAGAGTTGTTTTCTTGAGAAATTAATTCTCCCTAAAAACACACAAAACACTGAACTTTTGATAATGATAATCAGCTTGTGACAAAATGATGTGTAACCGGGTGCATTTAAAGCAGGGCACTGGTGGAGGAGGGCAAATATTCTCAGCCATCTGCTAATGAATAAGCCGAATAAGAAATGGACTGAGTAAAACATAAGTGCAATAACAATCTTAAACCCCCTGACCTCTTAATGATAAAGCCTTTCAGTAAGTATTGTGATAGTGTGATGGGGTACTTTGAAATAAAAAAGGTCTCAGTAATTACTTCCATACCCTCCCTTTTTCACTGTTGTCAGTGGGCAACCTGCACTCTAAAAATAATGACTCAGTAAGGCTTTCTCCAAAAACAAAACCCAATAAGCACTTAAACATTTCCCATCAAACATACAAAGTATGCTCTCTGAAGACCTTCTAAGACGGCCCTCCAATCACCACTTTGGAGCCCTTCTGTAATGACAACGAGAGGAACTCTTATTCCAGTTTTGCTGATTTCCTCTCCAATTTTTTAGAGTGTAGTGACCAGTGCTCTCAAGAACCAAGAGTTCAGAGTAAATTACAGGCCTGATAAAAAAAAAAAAAAGAGGGAAAGTCTGGCAGGGGTCTTTTCTCACTAGATTATGGTACAAGACCTCCTGGCTCTGTACTAGCAAGTCCCTTTTAGATTAAAGGATGATTACAAGTTAAACTGCCCTCATAATGATTAGTTAAAACACCCGTCCTGAGCTGGCGGCAGGCCCAGTATTGTTTTCACTTGTTGTGCACTTTCATGTCTTTACAAGTGTGAGAGACTTCTTCAGGCTCGTTCAAAAGACTGATTTTATTTTTGTTTTTCAACTGCCTCTGCTCTTCTCAGGCAATTAGTGTTCAAAGGAGGAGGAGAGGACTGCAGGGAGCTATCACTGCAAAAACATATAGACTGTGTAGGGCTTTGGGGAAATGGGGACCACCATGAGTGAAGTCACTTGAAAGAGGACAGAAGCTTGGCCCAGAAAATAAACAAAAGATCTTCAGGTTAAAAGTCTTGACATCTTGATATTCACTGAAATCACAAGGAGACATTTGCTTTGTCTGCATCTTTGCATCTGGACATAACTGCACTTGAACTGTACAGTCTCAATCCACTGTGTGTATATGTAGAAAGCTCAACTCAACCATGTCAGTTATTTTATTTTTATTTTTTTTTTTTTGCCACACTCTTGGCATCATATCTAATGATTTTAAGCCCAGAAGTCCAATTATTTAAGAGGTACAGAGTGAAAACTTGATGCTCATGCAGATGTTTATAAAAGACAACTGTGCATATAAATTACTCTCATAGGCTAAATACAGGAACCCACCACACTCTTTTGTTTAAATATTTCGATTTTTACAATCTCTTTCACTGCCATTGATCTATAGTCAGACCGGGTGAAGAGAGAAAAACGTGAAAAAGCAAAGGTTATGCTAAGTCATTTATATAATATGATGAACAATTAGTTGTCTACCGATATTGAAATGTGGCTAGAAATCGAGAATCTTGACTTGACATGGGCAGTCCAAACACTTTCCACAGTTTTTTGTGTATCATTTAGTTAACAGATGAAGAGAGGCTGAGAGTGTAGCCTGGCATACGTCTTCTAGTCTTAGTCAACTGCTCCATAGCAGTGTGACTGATAAATTAAGCAGTGTTTATGCCCTACATTTTCATTGGGCAGAACTCTGGCTCTGCTGAAGGCTGAATCCCACCTTTTTCCAAGCTTTAACACAACATGCCACCTCAAATCTCTACCATTTGCCTAAAAACTGTTCAGATTCCCTGTTTGTCTTGTGTCTGTGGTATTAAATGTAATTAAACAGTAAATTCAAAGCATTTTTTATAGACAAGACACCTCAAGCTATAGCTTGTCTCTGTCTTCACTTATGGAGGCTGTTCATCAATTGAAATAGATAATGGACAGCAACAAGAATAACTGTATATTTAAGCAACCATTCCTCTGCAAAAATCTGTCATTGTCACATTCGTGAGCATACGATGCAGCTGCTATTGATGCCACTGGAGATCTGGCAGAGGTATTTTAAAACCATGGGCACCAAAGTCTGTTGAACAGCTGGAATGCTCTCATTTGTTGTCCTAAACACCGTTGTTGGAGGCTTTGTAAGCAGCTCTGTCTTCCTCTAAAGAGTGTTTGTAAGTAATATCATTAGGCTAAACGACAGCAGGTAATTAGGTCCAATGTGGCTAATTGCTCTAATTACCTGATTTGAAAAATGATTGTCTCATAGGGACATGCCAGTCTCTAGCGTTGGAACAAGCCACAGCTGTCGGCGACTGTTGCTTTATAAGAGATAGGCCTAATTACTGAGCAATTCACACAAATTACTGTCTGTCTAATGCACATGCAGCCGTGAGAGGAAAGGAAATTTAGAAAAGCAGGGGATGACGTGTGAGGATCCGACCACGTAATAGCCTAAGAAAAACCCTTCCAGCAGACAGAAGGAAACATCAAAAGGTTTCCTCTAAGCTTCATTTACCTGAGGCGATGCAATGCATCATAACCACTTACAGAAAGTTCACAATCACTCAATTAAAGATATAGGTCATGCCATTTTTTTCAGGTGTTGGTTAATGCCTAAATTATTCCACATGGGATTTGACTCGCTCACATCTCTGCCCAGTTTAATCTTGGCCAATATGATATGGGTAAACAAGATTTATTGTGATATTCATGCAATTCTATATTCAAAGTTCACAATTGTCACATCCTCTGTGACACAATCTAATTGAGTAGTGAACTGTTTTTAATTGATACAACTTTCAAATGGTGGATTTTAATCCTGGCTGGTAATGGCATATGTCACATATGCTGTCATGGCCCTTTTATCAGCAGCTGTTGCACCTGCGGCCCAAAACACTTTTCTGATGACTTTTTTACCAAACAAACGTGAAACTGTGTGCCATTTTCTGTCACGAGCTTGTAAGTTTGCCTTTGGCTAAGTGAGATCAGTGCATTTAAATGTGGAGTTGGGGGTATGGGCCTGCCTCTAATTCCTTCAAGGATGTGACCTCAGACACCAAAACATTGGAGGCATGTTGAGCCACTTACCACTGGGAACTTCAGTAAGACTGCACTGTTAGTGGTGAGCACATTATTAGTGTTGATAGGAAAATGAGTGCTGATTCACTGAGATTTCCCTATGGATTCGTGCAATGATGACTCATTCAAAACTGACTGCCTCCGTTTATGTGATTTGTATGTGTGTTTTGTGCGTTCCATGATTGTGATTGGTTACCAGAAGTGCAAAGGGAACATGCAAAAACCGGTCAGTCCAGCATGCTTGTCTGCGTCATGTGAGTGATCCAAGAACCTCATCAGGCCAAGTCTTAGAATATCTTCAGGATCTGCAGGCATTACAGGACGCAGTAATTTGTTCCATACAACCTTCGAAGTAGGAAATTTCTCGTCAGGCTTCCAATCTGCCTTCACTTAATTCTCAGGTAGTGCTCCCTGTGGCTGCTATTCACTTGAATGCAAACAGGCTTTAAACGGGTTTGATAGATGGTGTGTGGATGTGCACGTGCATGGGTGTATGTATGTGCGCTCTTATTTCTGTTTGTTTGAGATAGGGGATATAT